>JASDQU010013622.1:137894-197553 GCA_032191745.1 Picea mariana | reverse complement strand
ATATATATATATATATATATATATATATATATATATATATATAATTGATCTCCATTAAATACTTTTTTTTTCCAGCAAAACAATTTCTCAAATATATTAATATATAATTTGTTCACATGGCAAATAAACTGTGCCAATGACATACAACCTTCAATGTTTCTTTCAACCTTCAAAATTGTGAAAGAACAATTTGTACTAGTCTTATTGCAAAAAAGAAAGATATGATCCATATGTAAACATAATGGAAAGACTGTGATTTTGTTTGTCCCTTTGCTAAACATAAGAGTCCTCAAAAATAAAAGTAACTGTCAAACTTTCGCTGCTAAAATAGACATTTAAACACTATAGGTGGCTAAGTACTAAAAGAGATTAAGAAAGTGAGTGGGACCCTCATGTCCATCAACCCAATGGTTGTATGTGATTTTTCCTTCTTATTTCTGGAGTGCAGACTTTGAAAGTAAATCAGCTTCCTTGTTGTGCTCTCGATAGATATGGATGAAGTTGATCTTCCTAAAGGTAGATTGTAGCTCTTTGATTCTGTCCTTCCATCCCAATAGAGAAATAACCTGAAGTTTTCCTCTTCTATTCAACCAGTCAATTATGATTCTGGAGTCCCCAAATATTTGTAATACTTCAATGTTGAGTCTAGTTGCCAAATGTAGAGTAGACCAGACTCTGAGTAATGTTCCCTGGTGTTAGATACTGGACCACAGTTGAAGGTCCACCTGTAATGATAATTTGCAGTTATTCTTATCAATCCCCCTGCTCCACTTTGAAGAACATTTGACTGCATTACTCCATCAAACCAACCTATAGGTATGCCTTCAAGTATGTGGATCTTGAATTTTTTTTGGATCGCCACATTTGTTGGGACTGTCGAGTTTGCAACAATACTGAGTGTTTTGTAAACAACTGCACTTACAAAAGGGTTCCCATTGTGCTCATTTAGGTTTCTGTGGTGAGAACATTGTTCAGAAGTTGCCGGAGGAACCACAGTGCTAATGATAGTTTGTCGTCGACGTTTCGGATCCACAATAGGATCCATCATCAGGACAAGATCCTATTGTGGATCCGAAACGTCGACGACAAACTATCATTAGCACTGTGGTTCCTCCGACAACTTCTGAACAGGGTTCCCATTTTCAAAAAAAATCCTATTTCATTCCAACCAAACAAACCAGCAAACCAGAGATGGAAGAGTAGATAGTTTCTCTCTTTTTTAGCCCAAGATTCATAGTAGGCATTTAATGAGTTCCCTTCCTAGGCAATATTTAATTTGTGTTCATTAATAATCCTATCATAGACTTGCCTTGTGAAGGAACACTTAACAAAAATATGCAACACTGTCTTTGCGTCACTTGAACATAGTTGGCAAATACTGGGTCCTTCCCAGCCTTTCCTTTGCAATATGTCCCAAGTAAGAATTTTGTTTTCAATGGCTAGCCAAGTGAACAATCTAATTTTTTGAGCTATATTCTAGGACCACGGGTGTCTTATCCAGCCACCAATATTATGATGACATAGTTTATTTGTGATAGTGGTGTAAACATTTTTTACAGAAAGAAGTTTTGATTTGTCACCCCATGTCCACATAAGCTCATCCTCTTTGATTTGTAGTTGCACTCCAGATCCCGATAGCTCCTTGTAGAAGTCTTCCCACTCCAATGCCAAGTCATTTGAAAACCCGATCTCATCACTGATTTTCCATCTGTCTAATAAAAACCATGTCCTAGAGATGCCTCTAGCTTGGTAAAGGTATATAATGTTTTTTAAGTTTAAATAAGTTATGAGTTGTGGAGAAAAGAGAGAGGAATTATCCATTCCCAAGATATAGTCCTTACCAAGGATGATCGAGTGTCTTGACCTCGAATTCCAACACAACCAATGGGTGATAAGATTAACTGATTTTACCAAGTTTTTCCAAGTATGTGAGGTCGCTCTCATTATAGTAATAGTTTTTCTAAACCATGTGGCCACCGAATAGTGGGGAAGATATTTCGCATTTATTACCGACTGCCAGACCCCTTCCTTCGTCAACACACGCCAGAGAGAATTTGCAGCAAGATATTTTCTAAAATGAAAGATATTTCTAATCTGCCAACCTCCCTTTTATTTTGGTTTGGCCAATAAACCCCAACTGCAAATATGTAGATGTGAATTTTCTATACAGCCTGACCATAGAAAGTTGTAGGTTAATTTTCTAAGCTTGTCTAAAACTGAGGCTGGTATGGTTTCCATTTCCATATAATAAAATGATTGACATTATAGAACTGCTTTGATGAGTGTGAAACATCCTCCTAAGGAGAGCCATATGTTGCACTAGTGACCAATTATTTTCTCGAACTTTGCTACAAGATAGTTCCAATATGTTTCCTTATGTGAATAATATTTTATATAGTATCCAACGTACTTAAAACCCTTAGAAAGATCAACGAAGTTCAAAGGGAAGAGTTCTTTAAAAAGTTCCAAGGATTGCTCTTGTAATCGGCCATAGTAAAAGGTCAACTTTGTCCATTTTATCTTCAAACTCGAAGCACTACAGAAGGTGGTCAGAATGTCTTTTATTTCCTTCCATTCCTGTAAGGATTCATTTTTCATAATTAAAACATCATCAACGAAAAAAAGGTGTAAAATCTTAACAATCTTGGAAACCTTCACCCCTCTCAGCTTCCCTTCAACCTGTCCTTTTTTTAGTTGCAGGATAATACCTTCCATGACTAGAATAAACAGTAAAGGAGAGAGTGGACAACCCTGCCTCAGGCCTCTACCACTGTGGAAAAATGGTGAAGTTTCACCATTTACAAGGAAAACAAAGTTTGCACTAGTCATGCAACTCAAAATCCACTTTGTGGTTTGTTGACTGAAGCCTGATTGAATTAGAATCATTCGTAAAAAATCCCAATCAATACAGGAAAATTCTTTCTTTAGATCCAATTTCAAGATTAACTCCTTTGAATTATTCATATTTATACTATGCAAGCATTCCTAGGCCATACCTATGGCGTCCAATATATTTCTACCCTTTAGGAACCCCAACTGTTTACCCAACAGAGTCCGTGAAAGTATAGGATTTATCCTATTCGCAATAACCTTTGAGATCAATTTATAGCACAAGTTACAGAGAGTGATAGGTCTGTAATCGCCAAAATAAGAATGTTTGTTTACTTTAGAATTAGTGTCAAGAAATTCAATTTTATAGAGACTATCACTTTTCCTCTAGTCCTGGTATCTTCCACCAATTACAGTAGATCAACACCCACTAAATCAAAGAAATGTAAAAAAAACTCTACAGTCCAGCCATCGGGGCCTGGGATTTTATCTTTTACAAACGACTTTAGGACTTTCGAGACTTCCTTCATTGTCTAGGGGCTATCCATAAGGATGGAATCCTCCTCTGTGATGAAACGTGAGAAAAGTCTGGCTACAGAGACTTGATCTATAAGATTTGTGTGATCAATCGCCCCATAAAAATATTTGAAGTGTTTTGTGGCTGTTGACTTTAGAGCTTTCTGTCTAGTATGGATAAATCTAGTCTCATCTTTGATTTCCCAAATGTGTTTTTATTTCTACTAGAAGTTGAAAAACAATGAAAGAACTTTGAATTTTGATCTCCACATTTAATCCAGGTTGCCCTGCTCCGTTATCTCCATAGTGTTTCTTCTGCTAGAAGGATCTGGTTTTGTTCAGTCTCAAGAAGTTTCAAGGTGTTTTCCCTGCCTCGGAGCCCCCCTCCTATGTGTCTGCTTGTAGGTCGACCTGCAATTCTTCCTCTAGTTGTTCCAGTCTTTGTAGATTTTTCCTTCTAAAGTTTTTTTCCCAGAATTTAATTCGTTGTTTTAAGGTCTTTAGTTTCCAAACTATCCGTTGTTGAACCCCCATCAAATACTTATCCATTAAAAATGTCCAACCTATATGAACATAAAGTTTAAAAACATCCTTAACCTTTCGAAAATCGATCACACTTCCTTAGTTCCCAACTCCATAAAGAGTTTCACTCATGGTACACAAGTCCAAATCATAAAGTCAAATTCAAAATCATATATTCATCAACTTTTAAATAATCTCACATCTATTTGAAAATTTAACACATTTTGTTTTTACTTCATAGTATATTCTTGTGATCATTTGTTAATGGCTAACAATGGTATTCCTTTTTCAAAACTTAACCTACTATATTCTATAGATTCCCCTCGTTTTGAATTTTACCTTATCTTTTCATCTCTCTCTCACACACACACACACACACACATATATATATATATATATAATTTGATTTGTCTCATTTTTTATGAAATGAATTTGTGTTATTAATGACAATGTAATTATGATAATTGTTACCATATATTAAAATCAATTTTGGTTTATTATATTTTTTTAGGGTATATTATTAGTGGAGGAAGGGGGACCCTAGCATAATTACGATGTCGGAAATTCAATGGAATGTATGACTAATTGATCCAACACCTAGTTTACATTCTATCATGAGTTGTATCATGTATCTTAATTAAATTTATGGACACTTGAAAAAAAGCTTGATGGAATAGAAACTAAATGGATCTACAAATTTTCATTTGTTCACCTCACACATATGTTGTTGGATGTATGGGCTGACCCAGGTTCTATCTTAGTTCTCCAACAAAACCCTATTCACCATCGGCCCTTCTGGTAAACCAGAAGGCTACACCGCGCACAAAGTGCACAACACAGTCTCACCTGAGATGGATTATGGGTGACTGCAGGACACAGATGTCTGCAATCATGGAAGAGATTGGGGATGTTCCTTTTACTTCTTCTACTTTGACATGCATTCTACTATAACATTCATTATATATACTACTTTATCCATTCAACAACATTCATTCTTCATGATTATTCTAGTGCGCACTATAAATAAACTCTAACAGATGCATTCATTTTCCATTCATTCATAATAAAGCATATAAAATCAACACATCACACATAAAAGACACCATTTTTATCGTGGTTCACCCCCTGGGCTACGTCCACAAAGATATTCTTATTTATTTCTTATTCTTCATAAAAAATAGTGCTACATGTATTACATCATAGGGTTATGAATGGTGTGATTAACCAACGTCACACCAAGCTCCACAACTTGCAATCTAACCCTCAATTACATCTCAACACTAACTCCATCTGAGATCCACAACTCTCAACAACACAAATACTTCAACTCAGACTCAAAAAGATGCTCAAAGTGCTTCGCCCATGAAATCTAAGATAAGATACCATACTCGATTGATTGACACCCTAGCTATCTCATACATCCTCAATTTATATTACAAAATGGGTAAAACCCCTTACATTATGACTCAAGGTGGACTCAACTTGCCCACTTTCTAAATGCCTTCCGCACGGTTGGTCTTTGATCCAACCGTTCCTTGTTTTGACTCTACATTGATCTTCCTTCACTCTTGGTGCGTTTCTTCATTTTCCCTTTGTTGTGATACTTTTCTTTATTTCCTAGTGCTCGTTACTTCCTTTGGTCTATTCTACTTCTTTTACTGCACTAAACCCCAAAATTTCCTACTCAATAGGCCCCCAACACTAACTTGTGGCTCATCCTGAGCCACTCAGGAAGTGTGTGCCTCCTGCACAGATCTCTCCAATTCATGGAACTTCTTTGCTAGTTCATCCACTCATGTCTTGGCCTATGCACTCTTCTCTGTCAAGGTATCCATCACCTACATTTTTATGTGCTCATTCAACACTTCTTTACTTTCCAAGTGCACTTGTTCCAGTATGATTTTCTCTATTTCCATCTCTTCTATCGTCTTCTTTGCTTCCTCTTGCAAGGGATCCAAATGAGTCTATCTTGTATGTCTTGCTTCTTGGATTGTCTTCATCTCTACTTGCAATTTTTTTATTTCCTATGAAACCCTTAATATATATGATATGGGCATTGCCTTCTGTCTATTATTTAGATCTTGAACTGCAACATTTAGCTTCTCTTCCCTCTGATCCAACTTCTGGATCCCTTCATCTTCTTCTAGGATCATCCAGATATGCAGAGTTCTTTCATAGAGCTCTGCTATTTATTTTACTTCCAATCCCATTTTTTATGTCTGTTATGTTGCATGTTTCTCCCTTTCTTATCTGACATATGGAGGGGTGGTTAGTGTCAGTGTCCCAACCAACTCTACTATCTCTTGTTTGTATCCTTCCATAGTCTATGATATCCTTGTTATCTTCTCTTTTGCATTGAGTTCTCTTGATAGTGTGTTATCTGGGATTGTTTGGAAGACTTCTTCAAGTCTTTGCTCCAATTTATTTGTGCATCATTTTTCCTCCTCATGTTCAATCTGAACTTCTTTGAGGACTATCTCTAGCACCTCCTTCTTTTCCTTGGCTATCTCCAAGTGTGTCACATCTATCCTAGGTCTTGATTGTATCTACTATGAAACACTTATCTATAACCTATATAACGCTTTTGTTGGTATCTTAGCCAATAACAATTCCATATGTTCTACGTTCTTAACCTGTTTATGCACCGTGTCTTCATCCATTTGCAACATGTATTTAGTAATACTAAAGATTTCACTTTCCACTGTCGTTATCTGTATTGCCTCCTCCTCACTATGTGTTGCCCTTCTTTCTTGCATAGTGTACACTAGACATCTTCTCTTTTCTCCTTACCTTTAATCTAATTCAACTGAAATGTCAAGTTCTTTAGATCTTGTCTCATGTTTTCCACAATTGGATCTGTCTTCTTATACTGATTTTCCTCTAACTGCAAAGTTGCTTACAGGGCCTCAACTTGAATTTGGAACTTTGTTTGTCTCAAAGGATACTTCAAATGTGCCAATAAAGAGTTAACAAATAATTTTCTAAGCTACATATTAGTAATATGGTACTTCAACTTAAGTTTTAGTGTTTTGGACTTCTGGTCCACCTCCTAGAATGATTCTCCTAGTTTCTACTTAATATCTATCATTTCAATCATGAATTGATCCTCTGAACTTGGTTTATGAAATTTATTGATTATTTTTCTCTTCATATCCTTTCAAGAAATCCTTCTCTGCAATAGTATATGACTTCGTTGTATCAATTGAAAATTT
Source organism: Picea mariana (assembly GCA_032191745.1). NCBI lineage: Eukaryota > Viridiplantae > Streptophyta > Pinopsida > Pinales > Pinaceae > Picea > Picea mariana. Next base: position 190,474 of record JASDQU010013622.1, on the reverse strand, counting down.
AGTAATAAACCATGTAGTAATATTTTCTAACCAGAAATCCATTGCACACATGAATTTGTTATTAACCCTTTCCAATCACGCAATGTTCTAAGCAGTCCACTCTACTTTCCTTATCTGATTAGTTGGATAGGTATCCTTCAACCTCAATATCCATTCTTGTAATAACTCTGGGAAATAATAGAAATATGCCTCATGCAAATCAGTAAACGCATACCTCTATAGATGCTAGTGCAATGTATACTTGGAACTTTATTTATCTTTTTACGCAAACTCGAGCTTGTTTGTCTCCAACCATCTTTCAATATCTTTCTTTGTAGGGTTCCATGGCCTAGACATTCCTTTATACCACTTAATATTCTTCATTGACCTTCTCCCAGATCCCTTCCAACTTGTTCTTCTGAGTTCCAGTCGACAATGGAACCATTTGTTGGATGTATGGGATGACCCAGGTTCAAACTTAGTTCTCCAACAAAACCCTATTCACCATCGGCCCTTAGGGTAAACTAGAAAGCTACACTACGCACATAGTGCACAACGCAATCTCACCTGAGATGTCTTATGGGTGACTGCATGATGCAGATGTCTACAACCATGGAAGGGATTGGGGATGTTCCTTTTACTTTTTCTACTTTGACATGCATTCTACTATAACATTCATTAGATATACTACTTTATCCATTCCATAACATTCCTTCTTCATGATTATTCTAGTGCACGTTGTAAATAAACTCTAACAAATGCATTCATTTTCCATTCATTCATCATAAAACATATAAAATCAACACAACACACATAAAATACACCATTTTTACTATGGTTCACCCCCCTGGGCTACGTCCACAAAGATATTCTACTTTATTTCTTATTCTTCATAAAAAATAGCATTGCATGAATTACATCACAAGGTTATAAACCATGAGGTTGACCAACGTCACAATAAGCTCCACAGCTTGCGACCTGACTCTCGATTGCATCTCAAAACTGACTCCATCTAAGCTCCGTAGCTCTGAACAACACATATACTTCGACTCAGAATAAAAAATATGCTCAAAGTACTTCGATCATGAACTCTAAGATAAGACACCATACTCTATTGATTAACACCCTAGCTACCTCATACATCCTTTATTTATATTACAAAATGGATAAAAACCCTTACATTATGACTCAATACTAAAGCTTTCAATTTCAAATGTCGTTATCTCTATTTCCTCCTCTTCACTCTGCGCTAGACTTCTGTCTTTCATAGTGTACACCATAAATATTCTCTTTTCTCCTTACCTCTATTCCGATTCAACTAAAAAGTTAAGTTCTTCATATCTTGTCTCAGATTTTCCACAGTTGGATCTGTCTGCTTATACTGATTTTTCTCTAATTGTAAAGCTACTTGCAGGGCCTCAACCTGCCTTTTGAACTTTTTTTGTCTCAAAGGATACTTACAATGTGCCAATAAAGAGTTAACAAATAAATGTAATAGGGTACTTCAACTTACCTTTTAGTGTTTTGAACTTATGGTCCACCTCCCAGACTGATTCTCCTAGTTTCTACTCAATCTCTATCATTTCAGTCATGAACTGATCCTATGAACTTGGTTTATGAAATTCATTGATTAATTGTCTCTTCATGTCCTTTCAATAAATTCTACTCTACAACAGTATATGACTTCGTTGTATCAACTGAAAAGTTAGAAATAAACCCTGTAGTAATATTGTCTAACCAGAAATCCATTGCACATGTGAATTTGTTATTAACCCTTTCCAATCACGCAATGTTCTCAACATTCCACTCTATTGGACTTATCCGATTAGTCGGATAGGTATCCTTCAACGTCATTATCCATTCTTGTAATAACTCTGGGAAATAACATAAATATGCCTCATGCAAATCAGTAAACACATACCTCTATAGATACTAGCATGATGTATACCTGGAGCTTCTATTATCTTTCTACGCAAACTCGAGATTCTTTGTCTCCAACCATCTTTCAATCTCTTGCTTTGTAGGGTTACATGGCCTAAACATTACTTTATACCACTGAATCTTCTTCATTGACCTTCTCCTAGATCCCTTCTAGGTTGTTCTTTTGAGTTCCAGTCGACAACAAAACCATTTGTTGGATGTATGGGCTAACCTGGGTTCTACCTCAGTTCTCCAACAAAACCCTATTCACCATCGACCCTTTTGGTAAACCAGAAGGCTACACTACACATAGATGATGACAGAGTGCACAGCGTAGTCTCACCCAAGATGTCTTATGGGTGACTACATGATGTAGATTCTGCAGTCATGGAAGGGATTGGGGATGTTCCTTTTACTTCTTCTACTTTGACATGCATTCTACTATAACATTCATTACATATACTACTTTATCCATTCAATAACATTCCTTCTTCATGATTATTCTAGTGCGCACTGTAAATAAACTCTAACAGATGCATTCATTTTTCATTCATTCATCATAAAACATATAAAATCAACACAACACACATAAAAGACACCATTTTTACCGTGGTTCACCCCCCCAGGCTACGTCCACAAAGATATTCTTGTTTATTTCTTATTCTTCATCAAAAATAGCGTTGTGCACATCACATCATAAGGTTATAAACTGTGAGGTTGACCAGCGTCGCACCAAGCTCCACAATTTGCGACCTAACTCTCGATTGCATCTCAACACTGACTCCATCTGAGCTCTGCAACTCTCAACAACACATATACTTTGACTTAGACTCAAAAATAAGCTCAAAGTACTTCGTTCATGAACTCTAAGATAAGATACCATACTCGATTGATTAACACCCAACTACCTCATACATCCTCTATTTATATTAAAAAATGGGTAAAAACCCTTACAATATGACTCAAAACTCTAATTCTAAGTGGACTCAACTTGTCCACTTTCTAACTTCCTTCCATGAGGTTGGTCCTTAGTCCAACCATTCCTTTTTTTACTATCTGCTAATATTCCTTCATTCGTGGAGAGCTTCTTCCTTTGCGCTTTTTTGTACTGCCTTTCCTTCTTTCCTAGCGCACGCTGCTTCCTTTGGTCCATTCTACCTCGTTTCCTGCATTGAACCCCAAAATTTCCTATTCCAACATATGTATTTTTTATTCCAGAACCCACCACACACTCTATTGATGTCTGACCCACCAAACCCTCCATCAATGTATGAGGCGATGATTTGTATAAGATTGTAGTAATGAACCATCAAACAAGTGCATCATATAATCTTAGAGGATGGAAGATTGACTATATTGACAACTACATCATTGTTCTAGACTTGTGTTGAAGGTCAAACTTGTTCTTTTTAAAGTTTTAGAGAGTGTCGTTTCTCACTAGTTGTCATTGCCATTGTCACTAAGTTTTTTCTAATAATTAAATTCACATGGTCTCACTACCATTGCTCAGATCAATCTTTGGTCGACACCTCACCATCCACATAGTAATGATTCATAGGTAACTTTGAGAGACTTCACCTTCTAGTTCACTTGAAAAATATGTGTTGTGTCACATTTAATATGCATAATGGTCCAAATAAATTGGCCAAGAAAATAGATTGACGCTATCATAAGTATCTTGGAGGGTGCATGCAAAATAGTAGGTTTGAACCTTTTTCAACCTCCTAGACAAGTTCCAAAATATTGGGAAATGTTACATATGAAAAAACTCAAGGATATGTGGGACTTCCTCCATGTTCCCTTTATGTTTCCCCAAAAAATGAGGATGTATGTGAGACAACACTCAATGGTTCCATGGACACATGAATTCCCCATATCCAAACCAATCCCTATGTGGCACTAGTTCTCTAAGTAAAAATGCCTAGTTTTATTTTGCAACGATGTCACATTGAAGTAAGAATAAACATGGAAAAATTAATTGTTGGAAAATGAAACAAAATGAATCCCCAAAATATAACTAATTCCCATTTAATCTAAAAAATATGCTAATTGAATATTGGAATCATGAATATCATACCAAAGCATGAGAGATACATGGGAGTTACATCTCTCTCTATCTCCTATCAACTCAAAGGTAGTGTTAAGAAGTTCTCCAATAACTATTCAAGAGAAATAATCACAAAGGACTCATCTACTACCTTTAGTATTACAAATTTATTTTGATTGTTTGACATACCACCTTCCATACCTCTATACTCTACCCATATAGAGTAGAAGGCATGATGTATTCTCATCCTAACAAGGTATTCCTATCCACCAATGTAAAATCATTTCTTATCCTGCCTTTTGTTTGGGCATTCTCAAAAGATATATTGGAATTTTGCATATAATCTTCTTTATCATCTTGGTTTTGTATTCTCAAAATGTCCTTTGTGATTATAGTTCAAAAACATTCTCTATACTTTTCCAAGAATTCTTACTTCATTTCCTTTCATGATTTAAACAAGTGACATTATAAGCCAATGAACCATTTCATCATTACATCTTTTTATGTGGATATAAACAAAATTTAGTTTTTGATCATCCTTCACATGATCATATTCCTTGACACAATTTCAAATTAAAATAAGGAAGTAATCAATATATTTGTGCATTTTTAGATATGGAATTAGTGGATTTATTTTCATTTTTCCAAAGAATCTTGGTGGGTGGTGATGCAATCGAAAAAATAAAAAAATAATAATAGGATCATTTCTCTTCTTGTTGCTTGAGTTGACCATTGTACCTTTGTTTTTGAGAGACTTGACCACTCCAATGTCATTTCTAAATCACAAAATATTTCATCCTCCCAACAACATACGTTGTTTTCTTCCTTTCAATCTCAACTTTTGGTGTTAAGGAACATGATTTCCCTCAAGGTTGTGAAGCACACTTCCTAGTGAACAATGCCAAAAAAAAAAAAAAAAGTCAAAATAGTTTTAAGGTTTAAAAAATATACACAATAGATATCCATATGAAATATTCCTCGAGAGTATCAATCCAACATCATGTACTTGAGACATGTTTTTAGGTAAACACGTGATATCCATATGAAATATTCCCCGAGAGTATCAATCCAACATCATGTACTTGAGACATGTTTTTAGGTAAACACGTGATTATCAAAATTACAAAAAAGTTGTAAATTTTTATTTTTTATATTTGAGCATGCAACAAACTTCATTAAATTTAGGAAGAAAATGTGTCATTGATGTCCTTTTAACAAGTTCCATGTAATGTGATCGTTGTCATTGTAGGTTCCTTAAGAATGGCACAATTGTGAAGTTAATCAGGTCTTTAACAAGTTCCATGTAATGTGATCGTTGTCATTGTAGGTTCCTTAAGAATGGCACAATTGTGAAGTTAATCAGGTCTTTTCTAGATATGTAGAATGTACAATGATTTTTTCTAAAACTATAAACCATACAATCTATTAGATTCAGGGAGTAGAGTTTTACCAAGAAAATTATTTTGATACTTAGAAAAAGGTGACATGGATTAAGAATAGAAATTGTAAATTTTACTATGAAAACCATTTTGATACCTGGAACAAACTGAAATGGATTGAATATAATACAAATGGATTGAATTGATAATACGAAATGATTTGAATTACATATTAATTCAAGGAAAACGAGTCATATTATTTCATTAAAAAAGTATGTATGTTTAGAGTGCAAATTCCAAAATGGCTTGAATGCACAACTCCCAAAGGACGTATATCATGCCATATTTATATGTACATACATATTACATGTTGGCTTATTGTAAGACTTTAATAATTGAGATTTCATTTCCAAAGAGAAAAATTAATAATGGAGGTATTGAATAACTCTTCCCACCCTTGCTAATGTCATGTGCATCTTAAACGTTACTCTTACTTTTTTTCCTCATGTAGATTGAGCCTATCTACATCTAGGATCAGAGATCATGTCGGGATACTATAATTCAAAGAACGATATTTATGAGTTATTTCCCAATTTTATTATTTAACAAACTTTAAAAACGATTACTACCCAATAATTTATCACAAATACCAAATTCATTCATGTGGGGTATAGGTGCATGTGGTGCCCTCCTCTGGAAAGAACTACTTTATGCAATCATAATTTTCAAAATGTATGGATAATCATTGAGTTTGACCAATTATGAATGCATAAATGGAATTCAACATTAGGTTGCTATAAGCTCATATAGTATTCATTTCACCATAAAAAATGATTATGGGTTAAGATATTGGCATCCTTGACTAGGGGTCAGGGTCGTTGGTTGTACATCATTCTTAAAGGAAACAATAGTGAATGTGAATATAGTGGGTATAGAGACATGCACATTAAATGAGCGAGATACTCCTTTACCAAGTGTCTAATTAGTTAGATGCATGATTTAATGATATAACATGAATAACATACTCATGTGACTTATAAAATACATGTTATGCAACAACAATGGATGTGACTAAAGTACATTTATCATTGGCAGATGGTACCACAACACAAGGTATTTTTTAAGGATTTAAATATTATACCTATGTATAGTATTCTAGGCGACTATTTCAATTTGAAAATCATACATATAATATGCAAGCGAATATTTGATAAAAAACATACAATTTGCTATTAAAACTTGTAAATTTTGGGTGCGTATTATCAATTTAATCATATTTATCCAAAAAATAGGCAAATTTTTAACAAAATTGGAGAATATTTTTTTTTCAAAAAATGGTAGCCAATTAGCGAAATTTTGCCTCTAAAAAATAGCCTACCACAACACATGCACCAACAATAGAGTGTACCATAATGGGCTCACTCAAACTAATGGTCGGTATAGTGGTTGGTGAAAGGGAAACACCACCACCATGTGCAAGTGCACTAGAAGGGCCTATACAATAGGCATCTAAGTATGTGGTGCATTAGGGTCATGGACTACTCTTGCCAATGGTTGTAATCACCAATTATCAAACTAGTTATATGCATGATTTAATGATACCATGATCAACATACACATATATAACTCATAAATTTTAACCATTTGCAAAATACCTGTGAGTAGGGAATGTTTGTAGGGACCAAAATACCAATACTAGCATGGATAGATGAATCAAGGGGAGGTAAAATCCCCATCGATTGATTCAAAATAGTATGAATAGGAATGGAAATGGCTATAATGCTTGATGGTCCAACTAGAAATTAACTCCAAGAGATCATGTTACACATCTATAAAACAATACTTTATAAGTCAATATAAAATAAATTAGTTTATATGATATACTTAATGGTTCCTTATGTGTGAATTTTCGCCATTGAACATGCGGAAACAAAAACTGTGTTGACCATCCCTATGAGATCCAACATTCATATCACTAGGATATGTGACAATTCGGTATTAGGTGATGGAGAAGCCACAATGGTCTCTCTAGTTGAGTGTTGCAAACACACATGACTAAACAATTAAAAAATACATGTGCAATTAATCAATTCAACAAAAACCTATGAATAGGTTATACATTGTAGATTATTTCTCTACTTTGGATGTGTGTTAGGGACCTAACCTCCCTAACCCCTCACGTAGGTAGAATAATATAATTCCATGTAATAAAGTCCAATATTAATAAGGCCTAGAAATAAGGAAGAATAAATCAAATGTAAGAAGACCTAATAGAAGCTTCCGCTTCTAGAAGGATCTTCCTCTAGATTGTTATTTTGGATAGATAGATTTAGTATAAATAGAAGTAGAGGGTATGAGAAATCTTGTCTTGGATATTATTGTAATAGAGATCTTCTCTGTTGGAGGTTTCCCCCTCGAAGAGGCAAGTAAACATTGCTATCAGTAATCAAAGTGCTCATTCTGGTGTTATTATGGTATTATTATGGTATTGTTCTGGTTATATCATTGTTTCTTTACCATATCTGGCTAAAATATTTATGTTATGCATACTATTTTATATCTGGAATACTACAAGTGGTATCATAGCACCTTCCTCGACAGAAATTTGTGGGTTGAATTTTTTCAGGGTAGAGACGTATCCAACATCTTAAAGCTATAGAGATCTGTCATTACGTGCATAAAACCAAGATTAGGGAGTCATACACGCAAGAAATACAAGAGGTACTTAAGAACACATCTATTGGCCACCCTTGTAACCCATGTTGGTACCCATTCAAGTGGTAGCGCATTCGACAACATATGTATACAGATCAACCTAGATTTCTTGAATCCCTCCATAGATAAATCGAGCAGCTGCCTGACTTCTATAATGCCACCGAGAACAACACTCGAGAAGATACTCTCTAGTACCTAGGTAGTCGAGTAGTACGGCTAAGGGCACGGTCTAGTCTCCTTAGTTGGTGCCCTGAGATATTGGGCTGAGTACTACTGTTGGACCGTGCACGTATATCAGATAGATATAGCACAGGGAAAACCCTTGTCTGTAGAAACCCTGAATATCCTACCCCTGGGGACGGAAACAAAAATAGAACAGACAAGATCAATTGTCGCACAATTGTGCCTTCTACATTTTGGTTGCAAAATTACTACACATTTCTTCTTGTTAAGCATTTGGGCATTTCGTCATTGTAGTATTATTTAGGCCAGAGTATAACTCCGCAGGAGTAAAAAAGAAAAAAAATGTAATGGTCCCTCCGACACACTTATTTGGGACCTATCCCATTGGGTTCCTCTCTTCACCCTGATTCCAGTGATACCTATTGTTTTTAACACATTTTTTTTTTTGTGGACTCGACCCTTCCCCAACACCCTTATTTGGCCCCTATCCCATTGGATCCCCCTTTTTTCCCTGATCACAGTGGTACCTATCATTTGACAACCTTCTTTGCAATGGTCCCACCCACCCCTCCAGAACCCTTTTGTTTCCCCTATACCATTTTCCTACCCATTTTTCCAAATGGATACCACCAAATCCCAAGAACTCAATACCTTGATTGTTGACAACCACCAGAACCAGGAAGACATTAAGAATATCAATGCCAACATTATCTCAATCAATTCATATATTGTGGTCCTCAAGAAACAATGTTCATACATCAAAGACCTCAAAGAACACTTCATGGGCTGTTCCCAGAACCCTTCCTCTTGTGAACAACCATCTTATCAGGATGACCATGACTCTTCCCATTACCAAGGTCCTCATACTCACCAATTTTCTCGAGACCTCCACCCTCCCAGGATTGAGGTGAACAAATTTGATGGATCAGATCCCACAAGTTGGGTCACCCAAATGGAACATTATTTCTCTTTGCATGGAATTACTGATGATTTAGCCAAGATTCATTATGGTGTCCTACATCTAGATCCAGAACGATGACAATGGTGGCAATGGTAAAAAAGGCACACCAAGGGTATCTTTCTTGGACATAGTTTGTGGCCAAACTTTATGACTACTTTTACTCTAACACCCACGATTTAGGTCATTTGACCAAGTTAAAGCAGTATGGGATAGTGGAATACTTTGTTGCTGCATTTGAGCACTTGGCTTTCAGAACGAAGGGCATGTCAGATGCTTTCTTTAGGGAATGATTTATCAGTGGCCTCAAAGATGAAATCCATGCCCATGTTCTCATGGCACGCCCCAGACTTGGTTGGAAGCTACTCAACAAGCCAAGGATTTCAAACAGATTGTATCCTCCTAGACCCGCAAACCCTCCTTTCCTCCTTGCCCTAAACCCACCAATTTTGCCCCTCCTACAAATCCCCTCAAGATCCATAAATTAACCAGGGATGAAATGGTTGAACTTCAATTCAAGGGTAATTTCTATAATTGTGATGAAAAATATTTTCCCGAGCACAAGTGTAAGGAACAAAATATTTTTGTGGTTGTGGCTGAGGATATTTCTGAAGAAGATGTTGGTGTTCCTCCTGTGGAGGAACTACCATTTCCATCTAACCTCACCCCACCCTCTGACCCACCAGACATTGACCCGGTGATTTTACTTAATGCCCTCACTAGTTTCTTTGCTCCCTAGACTCTCAAATTAATTGGTTACATAAAAAATAGGAAATTCATCATCCTTATGGACAGTGGTAGCACCTATAACTTTATTCATCGCCAAATTTCCCAAGAAGTCAATTGTTACATCCTTACCATCAATAATTTTCAAATCATGATTGCCAATGGTGGTTCCATGAAATGTGGGGGACAATGTGAAAATGTGCGACTCCAAATAGGTCAATATCACCTGAAATCCCATATGTTTGCTAGAGACATGGGTGGTTTTGACATTTTTCTTGGTGTCGAATGGTTACACACTCTAGGACCCATTCTCATGGATTTTAAGGACTTAACCATGCAATTCCAACAGAAGGGACAACATTATAAGTTCCAAAGCATCACAACAGGTTCCCTTGAGATCATCAAGTCCCATAACATGGAAAATCTCCTAAAAAAAGGTTCATTCAAGAATTATAGCCCGAATCTACTCCATTCATGTTGTTGAGACACCTTATGTGCATCCCGACCTCTAATCTATCCTCACCCTCCACCAAGTTGTTTTTACGACCCCCAAATAACTTCCCCCTTCTTGTGGAGTCCATGATCATTCCATCCCTCTCATCTCGAGCAGTCTTCCTCCCAATGTCCAGCCTTATTATCATCCCTTTTCCCAAAAGAATGAAATTGAGAAAATTGTTCATGAATTAATAGAATTTGGTGTTATCCATCCCAATACTATCCTCTATTCTTCCCCTGTGGTCATGGTACTCAAGAAACAAGGTACTTGGCGCACGTGTCTTGATTTTAGTGCCCTCGACAAACTCGAAATCAAAGACAAATTCCCCATTCTTGTCATTGATGACCTCTTGGATGAATTGAGTGGTGCTTAGTACTTCACCAAATTGGATCTATGTTATGGCTACCACCAGATCCGTGTGGAAGAAGAATACATTCCCAAGACTGCATTTCACACTCATGAGGGTCATTACAAATTCTTGGTAATTCCCTTTGCATTGTGTAATGATCCTTCCACTTTCCAAAGTCTTATGAATCATGTCTTTCGTCCTTTTCTCCATCATTTTTCTTAGTTTTCTTTGATGATATTCTCATCTATAGTAAAACTTGGTCATCCCATATATCCCATGTGAATCAAGTTCTCCATCTAGTCTCTAAGTACCAACTTTTCCTCAAACAATATAAATGTTCCTTTGGTGCCTCAGAAGTGGAATACTTGGGTCATATTGTCAGCAAGGATGGTGTCTGAGTGGATCCTAAGAAAATTGAATCTATGAAAGATTGGCCTCGCCCTAAAAATCTTAAGATATTGCATGGTTTTCTGGGTTTAACAAGCTATTATAGCAAGTTTGTTCGGAATTATGGAAAGACTGCAACTCCTCTCACTTCACTTCTTAAAAAGAATGCTTTCACTTGGAATTCAGCTGCAGATCATGCCTTCCAAGCCTTAAAATATGTTATGTTCCCGACCCATAANCATATCCTAACACTCTCAAACTTCACAAATACATTTGTATTTTAATATGATGCTTTCGGGAAAGGAATTGGCGTCATCCTCATGCAAGATGGCATGCCCTTGGCCTTCACTAGAAAACAACTTTCAAAGTGACATTTGGGATAATACATTTATGAAAAGGAAATGTTAGCTATTCTACATAATGTGGATCTCTGGCGTCCTTATTTATTGGGTCAATTATTCCAAATCAAAATTGATCATCAGAGTCTCAAGTATTTCTTGGAACAATGAATTTCATCCCCGACACAACAAAAATGGGTGACCAAGCTATTTGTCTATGATTATGAGATCATTTACAAGAAGGGAAAGGAAAATGTAGTGTTCGATGCTCTTTCCCGAAAAATATGAAGAAGGGTCCCTTTTCTCCCTATCTTTCATTGTACCAGATTGGATCTAAGCTATTCATCAGGAATGGTTGCAAGACCCCAAAATTTCTATCCTACTCCACCAATTGCAACAAAATTCTTCAGTTTCTCCAAGGCACTCTTGGCATAATGAACAGCTTCACTACAAAGTCCATTTGTATTTATGAAATCAATCCCAACTTAAACCAACAATGCTTTATTAACTTCATTCCTCACCCACATTCGGGCATTTTAGGAGTTACCAAAACCTATGAACGGGTCAAAATTTTGTTTTTCTGGGAGGGTATGAAACATGATGTCCACACCTTTGTGGCTGAATGTGAGGTACGTGAACAAAATAAGGGAGAAACTATCAAATCTCCAGCCACACTCCAACCGCTTTCGATTCCCCCTACTATTTGGCAAGATATTTCTATGGAATTCATTTTAGGCTTACCTAAATTGGTCAATAAGTTAGTCATCATGGTGGTCATTGATCCTCTCTCCAAATATACTCATTTTTGTGCTCTTCAACACCCATTCACAACAACCACAAATAGCTCAAATATTCATGGATAATATCTTCAAGCTTCATGGCATGCCTAATTATATTGTCTCTGACAAAGACCCCACTTTCACAAACAATTTTTGGCAAGAATTTTTCAAGCTATAGGGCACCTAATTGCATCTCAACATTTCCTATCAGCCCCAGATGGATGGCCAGACTGAAGTTGTCAACAAGTGTTTGGAAACATATTTGATGTGTTTTTCATGTGAGTGGAAAAATTGGTCGGATCAATTGTTACCCCTAGTTGAATGGTGGTACAACACATCTTACCATACAACTACTCACTTGACTCCTTTTGAATTAGCCATGGCCAAAATCCCCCATTAGTTCTGTCCTATATGTCAGGGGTCTCAAAGGTTCATGAGGTTGACACAAATATTACAGTCTGTGAGGCTATTCGTCGTGCCCTCAAAGACAATTTGGTCATGGATCAGAATTGCATGGAGAAACAAGTAGATCAAGTTCGTTCCGAACACCATTTTGTTGAAGGGGACCATGTATTTCTTCGAATACAACCTTATAAGAAGACTTCACTCAAAGCTCAATGATGTTAGGAACATGCACCCAAATTTTATGGTCCTTATACAGTGCTCCAACGTGTGGTATCGATGGCCTATCAGTTAGCTCTACCTAGTCAGTCGAAGATCCATCTTGTTTTTCGTGTTTCCTGCTTAAAGAAGGTGATTGGCACTAAGTTCCAAACTCAAACAAGTATCCCTAAGTTGGATGAATAAGGTTCCATATAGTTGTAGTCACAAGTAGTCCTGGCCCAGAGAGAGCGTCATCTCCATTAGCACACCATCCAGGAAGTGTTAGTCCAATGGAAAGGTACACCTCCAGAAGATGCCACCTGGGAGCCGACCACCATTCTGCAACAATTCCCTCATCTAAAGCCTTGAGGACAAGGTTGTTCTTCAAGGGGGAGGGCATGCTAGGGACCTAACCTCCCTAACCCCTCACATAGGTAGAATAATATAATTCCATGTAATAACGTCCAATATTAATAAGTCCTAGCAAAAGGGAAGAATAATTCAAATGTAAGAAGACCTAATAGAAGCTTCCGCTTCTAGAAGGATATTCCTCTAGATTGTTCTTTTGGATAGATAGATTTAGTATAAACAGAAGTAGAGGGTATGATAAATCTTGTCTTGGATATCATTGTAATAGATCTCTGCTCTGCTAGAGGTTTCCCCCTCGAAGAGGCAAGTGAAAATTGCTATCAATAATCAAAGTGCCCATTCTGGTGTTATTCTGGTGTTATTCTAGTATTGTTCTGGTTATATCATTGTTTCTCTGCCATTTCTAGTTAAAATATTTATGTTCTACATACTATTTTATATCAAGCATACTACAATGCAACCACCCTTATGACTATACTAATTTTTGGTAGTGGCATGTGTCTACCATGGGGTGAGTGACCTTCACACAAACCATTAGAAAATGGTAATATAATTATATATTGATACTAAACAAATTTTAGTTATGAATTCAACTAAACAAATACCTCAGTGGTGGTAGTAAGGGGGGCACTAGGCACATAAATAGTTTATCCTTGTGGAGAACGAGCTAATGACTACAAGTTCAAAAAATGAATATTATCTCTATGTGTTTGTGTAAAACGTTTTTCAAAAAATTACTTAACTAATTATAAATCCAATAAAAGTAAAACATATTTTTGTACTTACCTCTCTCAAAAAACACCATGGGAAATATCTTTTGAAGGACTATGGAAAATATGGCCACAAAACATGCATGCATATGAATACTAATTATGGCTATTGTTATATGATGGTCTACCCCTAGTATTAGATGGTGGTTTGACCCTAAAAAAAGATGATCGTCCTACCCCACTAGGTGATGATAGCCTTTCCCCGCCATTACACGATGGGTCCAATTGGTCAATACCCTTAACAAATGTGGCATGATGGACCATTTTACATGTTAATTGGAGTAATGCTTATTGTTTTTGTGGAAGAGCTTTCTCAATATGCGATAATCATATCATAGGTAAATGCCTACAAGGTAAAGGGGTTGGGTAGTTTGCATATTTTTTCCTCGCATTGGATTAGTTTGCAAAATTATCAAACTGACCCCATGAAATGAAAAGTGATGAAAATAGTTAACATGCTTCCCCAAAACAAAATCTACATACATTTCCCTCAATAAGTATAGTGGGATTTCCCTATTGTTATGATATGACACATCAAAAACCATGTGCCACCTATCCATCCAATTATCTGTAAGAGACTGATAAGTGCCCCACTTGATAGAAATATGAGGTTTAGCACTGTTTGAGATTTTACCTATACTAGGGTCTATGAAAAGGGTGAATATCTCATCTTTGCTTATAATTTTTTTTTTTTATGGAACTATGATCCAAAATGTTTTTATATTCATGATGCTTTTTCTCTCTATAAGAGGTTATTGTACAATGTTCCATTTCCTTGGGTAATTCTATCAACAATTACATCTACAATTTAGGAAAGTGAGCATCAAACTAGGTCTCCACCACTAAAAATATCTCTCTAATTTATTTGGTTAGAAATCTATATTATGTTGGACACACCTACCACACTTAGAGGAGGGGTGAATGAGTGTGGGGCTCTTTTTCCCAAAATCTTCCGTCTTTACAAAAAATCCTTAGTTAACATTCAACATTTATTCATTGCCCATTGCTGTCATTTATAACCAGTTAGATGAGAACATATATCAACAATATATCATCATCAATTCATCACTACAAGGAACACAAAGAACACAAGATGTATGTACAATTTTTCTTTTTATTATGGACAACAATCCGGGGGTTTATCGACAACAACTGAATAGAGTACAACTCTACAAGAGCACCAGCTCTATAATGCAAGACTCAGTTTATAGTCTCAACACCAACTGAGATGAGGCAACAATCCTCAATAGATATCAATCTGTCAACAGGTACGCGACCTATCAGTAATGTATCTAGCGTGTGCATGCGCCCTGGCTCACTACAGCCCGCGTATGCACACGGTCAATGTATACAACAACCTGTGTATACCTTCTAAGATGTTAGGGTTTTTGCTTCAAGATCAACTCAGATTCTCTACAATCAATATATCATTATATTCTATCTCTGACTTTCCAATCTGACCACCAGCCAGTCACAACACATCTGAGCTCTCCAATAGCTTGCTCATGTTCCACAACAAATCAATATGAATGGTATCTCAATCATGTATAAACAACTAGTATACCATAGCAATCATGTCACCAATGAATCACAAGAGTACTGATCACTCCATAAACCAAATCATACAAACTGAATCATATCATAGAATCCATACCAAGAATTCCCTAAGCATTCACAACACATCAAACAATAGTATCCATCAAGACAATAATGTAACCATACCAGTGTCTCAGTGATAGATCTGAGCCCATAGAATGCAGATCTGGAACCTGCCTCATCATCCACGAGTTTGGCACCAGCTCAAATATAAATCTCCATGATTTTATCCACTATATGCTCCATTTACATAGACAACCCGTGTATACCTTCAATGCATACACACCCTATACACAGACAACCCATGTATACCTCAAAAACTAGGGTTTCTAAAGCTCTGAGAATTTTGCCGTCAAAATCTCCGACATTGCCGAAACTTTGATGCATCCATGATATCCTCCTCTTGCTCTCTTCCTTAGAATATATCTTCAATCATGCTCAAGAGATCCACAACAATAAGATGTTCTCACAAGAATCTCTCCATCAATACTCCAAAAGATATTCACAAGAAGCTCTCCATTGATCCACAAAAAGGATGATCTACAAGAGACCATAGCTATCTTATTTATACTTTCATCCTCTAGGTCACTTAACCCATTTTCACTTAACCCATTTCTAGGTCACTCAACCTATTTTCCTTATTTTAGGGTTAACCACTTTCCATAAATAGAAAGTTCTCCAATACGTTATCATTTAAATATTCCTTCTTGATTTTGTCACTTCTCTTTATTATTTAAATAATCCATCTTGACTTTGTCACTTTATTTTATCATTTAAATAATGATTTATTCTTTTAGGTCACTTTGACTCCTTTGACCTTGGGGGCTTCAAGCCTTCATATGGGGGTCCTCCAATTTTGTAGAGCCATAACTCTCAAACTGTGAGGAGTTATGTGACAATCCACATACCAATGGAAATGGCATGACAAGAACTATCCATCCAGGATAGTTTCACCAAAAACTTCATTGATCTTCATCTCATTATTCCACATACAAGAATGGGTTCTCCAACCATTCTTCTAGGATAACTCAATCCGCAAAGCGTCTTCCCGTGAGGGATTTCACCATAATGGGACCACTTTGGAGTTCATCCATTTGTGCACCTTATCAATCATGATAAGACAATAATGATTCATCTTTGCATCAATTCATCATTGCATCATATACATCAACTATGCATCATGTATCAATGACAAATCATGGATCCATCTTCATCGATTGGTTTCCACTTGACATCTATCATTCTCATTAAGGACTATGAATCATATCAATGATCCATCTTTATCAATTGGTTTCCACTTTGACATATATCATTCTCATCAATCATCAATCAATCAATTACTTTACATCAATCAATCAAACCATTTGCATCAAAGACACATGATCCAACAATCTCCCAAATAATCAAACCATTGGCATCAATGACAACATGATCCAACATATTAGTATTTTGGAATTATAGTCCATCAATGGTTGGGCATTAACAATTTCATATTGCATGTAGTGCATACCATATGGGTGGTGTTATGTACAAAGTTATGTGATATTATTAATATAGTGTCATGGTATCATGTGTGGTCTCCATACCACCCCTATCACACATGGTGATCATGCTACAAAGCATTAAATGATTTACATGTTGGAGTGTGCATTGTTGGATTCAAAGTAACTTTGGATTCATTAAAATACACATCATCATGTATCTACCTAGGAATTATACATTCAACTGTGTAGGATCACAATTCCATATTACATATAGTGCACACAGTAATGATGATGTGTTGTCGGGGTGAAATTTCCCATCAAAAGTAAGGGGTGCTCCTTGATACAAGGTCCCAATTAGACTATCCATTGTTTAGTTTAGGAGACCCATCTGGATTCTGTCCCGGTTTCCATTACTAATGATGAGGGTGAAGATGGATGGTTATGCAATGTAAATATGTAGATGAAGACTATATATGAAAATAAATATAATTTAATTATAATCTGTCCTATCCTATCCTAGCTAGGAGAGAAATATAGTAACCACATGAGTTGTCATGAAACTAAACTATGCTAGAAACCCTACTCAAATAGTTGTAACATTGGTGCAAAGTTAGAAACACATGCATACAAATATATAACCAAAAAAATATAAACTATATTTCTACATACATCACAACTCATATGCTCATGACATATAAAATGTAAGAAGGAATAAAAAAGATGAAAGAGTGACATAGATTGCATTATATTAGTCTATAAGAAAGAATATCCTTACAACCCATGTGAATAGAATACATTCTGATAGAAATAGTTCACAACAAAATATTAACACATACAAATTCTTCTCTCTTTCAAAAAATTATCCCTAAGGGCTTCTCAATATTCATTATCCAAGTATTTTTCCCAAAACGATTTCTAGAATGTATATAAACTTGAACATCCCTTTCAAAATGGGTCTCTTCCCAACTTTATACAATTATTCCTAACTATTGAAGAGGACTTATTGTATTCCTAAAGGAATAGTTACAAAAATTGTTCAGTTTTCCTCTACATAATTGATGACATGTGTATCCAATGAAGAAAAAATTGGAGGTAGTTGGAAAAAGAAAAAATGAACTTTAGTTAATGGCGATTTCGAATTTCTATTTTGTCTTATTCATGAACTCTTGTCCATGATGTATGTTGTCCAAATTTCTAATTGATCGTATAGAGATACAATTCTATGATATGCTAATTCTTCTAGGGCACTTGTGTGCATGGCTATGTTTTCATTGAGGGTCTGCATATCCTTTGATAATGTAGCCATTAATTCCTAGACCATAGTATGAACTTTGAAAGGTTTTATGAGATGTTTCTGTATTAATTTCATTGTTGCTTTGGTGGCTGATTTAATGAATTTTCGTCTGCGTCTTGTGTTGTCCTATATTTTATCGACTAGTTCTTCCATTGTGATATTCTTTCCAAGATCTTATAACTGGAGAAGTCAAAATCTCTTGATCAACTCTTGTTCCGCTTTGTGCAGTTGTGAATATATCACCATTAAAATAGTTGTCTCTTTGTCTGCTCCTTTTCCAACTTGCTAACAACACTCCAATGAATAGAGGTATGTCTTTCTTTCCATTTCTGAAGGATGATAAAGCTCGACTGATGCATCTAGGTTTTCGAACATCCGTATGCCAATATTGTTCATACATTCCTGGATGGTTTTGAAATGTGTAAGATTGATTTGCACTTTTATGTAATGATCTATGATGGTGGAAACTACTTTTTGGAAAAGTTGTAAGTGGGAATACATTTCAATGATAGCCTCTTCTAGTTTTGATCTAACTTTTTCTGCACTTGCCTTGAAACTTTGAAGGACACCCTCATCGATTTTCACATGTTGGAGTTGTTCCTCTAACTCTTTGATCCTTTACTTCTTCTCCATATTTTGTTGGCATAAAGTCCATATGTTATATTCAATGGAATTCATGAAGGAGGAACCAACGGAAGCTATGGAGACTAGATATTCACTAAAATTTCCTATTATGAGGGTTTGTGTAATAATTGAAATTGGATTTACCCCTATCACTAACACTTTCTTCACTTGTTCTTGTACAATCCTACTTGACACTTTGTCGTATGTGAATTTCTTTAGGTTTGGTACTTCACCTGGTCTGAATGGAATACAAAGTCCCAAACCTATCCCACTAAATTGTGTGTGTCAAATGGCACATGTTGTTGATATTCCTGGGATATCAGTGTCCATCGGTTGAGCATCATCGTTTCTTGTTTCAATTTCCTTATTTTGTCTCTATTCTTCAGCCACTTTGTGGGAAGCTTCCTTAGCTTCTTTTTCCACTACCTTTGCCACTGCTACTACATCTGATGTTTCCTTTTTGGTTGGTGCCTTTTTGTCGGCTTCCTTCTGGGTAGTTGCCTTTTCTTTTGCTTCTTCGACAATTTTCCTCTTATTTTCAGTAGTGTCTTTCTTCTTCTTATGGAACTTTTCTTTGTTCCTATTTTCTTATCTGTTATTGTTTCTTCTTCCTCAACAAATCTTGATTGCATAGATGTAGTTGAAACAAATCCTTTTTCTGTTGCTTCTTCCTCTTCCTTCTTTCTGGCCTCTTCTCTTGCTTTTTCTTCATCGACAATCCTCCCTATGGGCTTTCCTTGTCTTTTGAATATGAATTCGTCATAAGTTCTTTAATTTTAGTGTACTTATTCTTCTTCCCAAACCTTTGATGTATACTCCCTGGAAATACCTAGTTTTTTAAAATTCTCTTGATGTCGTTCTTCTGGTTGTGCCTCCTAAACCTTTCTCCACTGAGGTGGTATGATAGTAATGTATCCACCTCTTAATTGGACTTTTTATAGACTTAATATCCACCCTACATGTTAGAGAGGAATCCATTAGTGTATAGAATCTTTAATGCAACTTTTTTATGAGGCTTGACCCTTTCTAGAGCATTTTTGGAGGGCCTCACGTGACACCTAGCATGAAAAAAGTGAGACCTCGCTAGAAAAAAGTGGCTCAACAAGCGAGGCACTATCAAACTTATAGAAAAGGGGAGTTATGAGGTGAGGGGAAAGAGGTGATTTGGATCTTAGTAGAAATATGCTAGGAACTCACATCATTCGAATTTCTAGTGGCCTCTAGAAGATCTAGAAGTCTCTCCTAAGCCTCCTCCAAGAGCTATATAACAAAGGCAAGCCTTGGCCAAGAAAAGGAAGAATTGAATAACAATTTTATACTACCAAATTGTAGGGGTATTCAACCATTGTAGCCAGAATTCATTGAAGCCTAACATTACCAAAGAGCTATAAGGAGAGGTAAGGAGCAATGAGATTGAAGAAGCTTGCATTAACACTTGAGGTATGTATGCTTGATGTAATTTCTTGTTTTTAATCAATAGATAACTTGTTTTTCCCTTTGAATATTTTTCAATTAATGTATAAATGTTCAGATCTTATCTTGTAGATTGTAGATTAGATTAGATTCAAGCTAGATCTAGGATCCTAACATTAGGAAGAAATTATAATGGTTTTGTCTTGTTTTTGGTGTGCAAGAAGAAGGTTGTAGAGGTTGTATATGGAACTTTAGGACTGCAAAATCTAGGATACACTAAGGAAAACCTTCAAGAAAAGGTAAGCCATCTACTTAGCTCTTTGTATGTGATTCTATTGCTTGTTTCTAGGAATCCAATGAGAATTCTACCCACTCCTGTCTAGGATAACTAGGTTGATCCTAGGGATATCTTATTGATCTTTTTAGTGAGATCCTTGTGATCATTTTCCCCATAACATATTGGAAACCATACCGGGGAAGAATTCTTCACCGGTCAAGACTTCTCTTTTCCTACTTATTCCTCTATTTTTGTGATTTTCATTTCAGTCTTCTTCCATTTCAGTCATTCTTGGGACTAGATCTGGTTGATCTGGTAGATCTAATTCATATATGGAATATATTCCACTGATCCATATTTTTCAAAACCAAAATTTACCAGGTCTTCATTTGTTGCAGTATAATTGTCATGTGAGGCCCCCTCGTTGGTTGATAAGAATTTGTCTCGCGAGGCACTGCCAAAACTACATAATTGGTCCTCGCATGTTAGAGGAAAGAAAGTCCCACTACTGATCCTCATGGGTCACAAGAGGGACAGCATTTGAGGATCCTCTCTCATCCAGTGGAGGAAACTCGCTAGTACCCTTCTAGAGTCCACAAAAAAGGGCATGTAGGGTGCCAAAAAGGTTTGTTTTTTGGGTTTTTTAGTTGTGAAGCCTAAGGTCCCTATTATTGGAGAAGAGAACCTTTAGAAGTTAGTTTTTCAAGGGATTTTTCATTATCCTTTGCATGACATATAAAATAAAACAAAATAAAAATAAAAATTGATCATCCCTTCTGAAGCATTTTAGGACCTCTTTTCATAATTACACTTGTGAAATTTGGGATCTGAAATTGTATTTTTGGGTGATTTATTGTCGCATTTGGTTGAGTTTCCTTTTGAAATTAGGTTTTAAATTGCTAATATCCATTCCTTGTGAGTTTTGGGTTGAGATCTTGTGTATACATTGGAGTGTTCCAGGGGGAATCACTACCAATACCACACTACCCTTTTCTTGCTAATTTATTGGTTTCCATTTGCATTATGTGTTCTTGCATAGATAAGGAATTTTTACATTTCAATTGGAATAACATCAAAAAGACAAAAATATTTGTTTCATGCTATATTTTCTTTTGAAGCATTAGTTTTTGAGTGCATGAGAATCATTGGTTGGTTTCAGATCTGATTGTTTTGTCGATTGCTTGGTGTGTGTGAGGACTTATTTATGAAACTGACAAAGAAAAATAAATGTTGCTTTTCCTCCCATAGCTAGAGTTCATTGAAAAGAAAAAAATTGCATCATCATTCTTGCATTTCTTGGTTGGGTCAAGAGTCCTCACATCATTAAAGTTTCATCCATTACCTTTGGAACTAAGCAACAACCTCTAAAAAAAGCGCTTAATATTAAATTAATTAGATGTTTTCCTTTGATAGAAAACTAACACTAGAAAGGTTTAGGGCCTTGGATTAGGATTGGAGACTAAACTCTCCAAGGCCACAAAACCCAACCTAAAAGTGATTAAAGAGTGTAAAAACCCATTCTTGCAACCAGTGTGTTGGGAAGCTCTTCTAACACAAGAGTCAAGCATGAGGTCACATCGGGGAACGTAGGGATATTACCCCTCTGTGCTTTTTTTGGTGTTTTTGGTACCTCTTTGATCATTATGTATACATGGGTTATGTTTTTTAACAACTTTAGAGCTTCAGGATTAGCTACCCTACCCTTACGTGTGGTCGTACTTACAACTGTTCGCTCAACCATTTAGTTTTAGGTGGTAGCCTTAGTGACCTTTCCTAGGGATCCACATAGGTGACTACATGTGGGACGTGCTTGTGGTACCTAGGGCAGATGTTCGTTCACTATATCAATTCCCCCACAGGGTGCCCTCCTTAATAAAGGGTACTTTCATTGGTCAGGTCTATTTCGCATAGATCATCGTAACTTCTCCTCACACTTTCTCTAGCTAATCTTGTGGGGGACTTGACCCCCCCATAAGGTTGGTTTTCAGAAGGGCCCTAAGCCAATTGGTTTGCTTGTTGTTCTCCTAGATTTGATTAGGGGTGTGCTCTTTGAGTCTGAGTCTAGGTCAACCATAGGTTGATTTTTGTGTGTTAGTAACATAGCTTATTCACCGTGGATGAATTATCGCGCTAGACCCATCGATTACGAGGACTTGATCCTATTACGGAGGTACAACCACCTCTAAAGTGGTGCTAAATAAGTGAAAAAGACTTATAAGGGTCTTATCTTTGGTCTGGTGAGACCGGTTTGGTTGAAGTAGAGGTGGTAGATAGATGTCCTCCACCAAATTTCAATCCACCTTTAACTGAGCCAGATGCCCCTTTACTTGTCCAAGTAAGGGAACTTTTCAATGAGCCTTTCTCTTTATTTGATCATCCTCCCACCATGTATGGAACCAATGTTTTTTCTGGTGTATTTGATCCTACGATCCCATCCCTAAGTGGGACAGGGGGGAATTCCTCCAGGGAAATCCCAATAATGTCCACATTGCCACCCATTAGCTCCATTAGACCTACACTGTCCATACCATTTAATTTTGGTTCCTCGATCTGGGGGACATCAATTGTGACATAAAATCCATCCTTTAGTATACCTAGTGTCCCTAAGACTGTTATAGCAAGATTTGCCTCACCATTTCTATCTTTCATAGAGGGCCTTTTTCCATTTCCCTATGCATACTTATCAACCCCCTTTTTGATAAATCCAGAGCCAAAATTATATATTTTTCTACATATATGCTTCCTAACTACTTTGCAAGATGAGTATATGCTTGTTGCTCCACTACAGCCAGAAAATACAAAATGAGGTCGGGTTTCCATGTCACGACAAATGATCTCTGATCTTTGGCCTTCCATATACTGGAAACGTTACGACTCAGCCCTTCAGTTGCATTATGGAGGCTATAAGAGAACAATTTCGAGCTATGGAAAAAGAGAGAGAAAGCATTCAACTTTGAGAGCAAAGTTACTTTGGAGAAATTACTTCATATCGAGTCTGCATCCCTTTGTCCCTCAAGTCTGAACACAGTGTTTAGTCCCCAAGCTCTTCCCTTATTGTAAAGAGGATCTCATTATCTCTTTGCTATGAGCTTGCCTTTGGTGGAGGATTGAAGTGGTGGAGACCCAGTTGGAAGGAACTTGGTTTCTTGGTTTCAAACCGTGCCGACACGAAATTATGTAATGTTGATACTTTTGTTGACCAATTATTAATAGAAATACTCCTTTCCTGTCCTATCGATATCTTGCAAATATATGATTATTATCCATGTGCATGTTTGTAATGTTTATTAATGGATTGTGATATCTGATGTGCCAACTCATTTTATATACTATCACTATATACTTGCATCGCTTGTTTGTTGAGAACTTCTTGCAGGTGTAAAGCTTTGGGTCAAAGTGCTAAATGGTGGAACGTCATCAAACGATTGGATCGAGGTAGGCTTCTTACTCATATTGCACGTTAGTTTATATAGCACATGTTGGAATTGAGTTGATTTCTGAAGTCATACCTGTCTGTTGTGGTTTACCCTTGGCCATAGAAATTTTTTCCAATGTAACAAAGACCATTCCTTTTGTATCCATTCCCACTTCTAGATTATTTTCCAGTGGGGGGGAAAGCTTCAATTTCAACATGGGAAGTGGAACTCCTTCCATCTTCGCTAATCCAATGAGAGGCCCGACATCATCAGGTGCAGGTGTACCTTTAGTATGGAGTATGCCTAGAGGTTTTGGGACTGTCCCTAGCCAGTCTGGGGGAAGTAGTACATCTAGAGGTTTTAAATTTCCTTGGGTTATCACACCACTCCCTGGGGGTACGTCCCTTGGGGCCAATTTTTCACCATGGGGAGGCTTTTATTTTTTGTCAACATCTAGTCCTGGGGGTTTCTTCCCTTGGACTAGCTTTCAGAACATCTTTCCTTAAGGGTGCACATTTCCTCCTAAGGGAATTTTTGGTTATGGGAGAAGTCATTCTCTTGGAGGTTCCACCATCCTAGCAGGAGCTCACACTTCAAGAGCTCCCCAACCCTCTAATAGTACCAACATAAGGGGACCACAAGGTCCATCTTGGAAAACATAGACTTCACCTCCCTCCCAGTCTTCATTTTCACCATTTCCTTTCCTCACAATGCTTGATTTACTATATTTGTCACAGTTAACGAATGAATGTATAGCCCATGACCCCTCATGGTTGACTATGCCATCCAAATTACCCTCAGACATTCCTAAGTTTGATGGAAAACCAGAAGAGGAAACCTCTACACACATCATGACTTACCAATTGTGTTTTTCATCCAAATCATCAATGGATGATAGTGTAAGGTTTCATATTTTCCAGAGATCTCTGACCGAGGCCACTGCTAAATGGTACATTGAACTAAAAGGAGGTTCCTTTGAAAGCTTCAATGGCCTGGCAATGATGTTCTTAACAAATTACCAATTGCCCATCTGATATAAGATAAGAACTGGGATCTTGACTTCTCTACGTCAAGATAATGCCACCCACATCTCCGATCATATTCATGAGTAGCATCGATGGTGTAGGATTATTAAGACTTAGATTCTGGACAAAATCCTTACAAAGTGGTTCACTAAGTCCCTCCTACCACCCATTTCTAGAGATGTAGCTATGGATGGGGATGCCACCGAGGAGATATCTATCATGCGTGCCCAACAATTAGACTTGATATGCTCACAATTAGGTACTCTCTATGATATCATTCCAAATGCTCCTTGGCCATCAATGGATCCTAGGAAGCCAAAACTTGGACCCCATTCCTATGGTGTGGTTGGTTCGGTTTACCATGCATATATGAACCAGTTATCTGACCAAATGGGTCATATTTCAATTACATCACACCCATTGGCTACTAGCACTAGTGCTCAAATTGTTGTAGTTCCCTCTCATACCTTCGAGTTGCATTCGGTGTAGTCCATGCAACTCAAGAATCCTCAACAACGTGGATGAAAAAAGAAATGGAATAAGAAGAATAATTCCAATTATGAGAAAGGGAATGATACCACCCAAAATACCTAGGAGGGGGGCACCAAGGGGAAGAGGAAATCTAGACTCCCTTGCATGATCTACGGGGAGGACTATCCCACTCATCAGTGTCCTTGAAAGGATGAAGTCCACATATTTTTGGCACAAAAAGGGGCCTCTAAACAACCTGTTGTATTAACCCATCATTTCCCCCCTCAACCTAAAAATATGGTTTCCACAAATCCTACCTTTCCACCAAGGGTAATCACAAGTACCCCTCAGCATGAGGGGTCTCCATCGAATGCTTTTATTTTCATGTGTGACCACACAGTCAATTTTCATACATGACATAAAAATTATGACATTCCTGAGCCTTCGAATGCTTCTACAGAAGTAGCATCTTCATCCCAACTTGGTGGCCCTCTCCAAATAGAGAAGCCATTTATGGATGCACCACTTTGACCCTTGAAGGGAATTCTTCGATGTATGACACACAATCCCAAAACATGGGCTGCTCACAACTACAATATTATGGAAGAATTATCCCAGGCACCTTGTGCCATGTCGGTGCTTTAAGTTCTCCAAAGCTGCCCCACACAACGAAAATCCTTTCTTGTAGCCATAGGAAGGATTGATCCCTCAAAGTCGAGCTTGATGACCTTTGATTCATATCAGGTAACTCATAGTCTCTCTATTACATGTCAAAATTCCACACTTGGGCATCATAGCATAAGTGTCTCAAGTGTTGTAAGTGTCACACTCTAACTATCGTAAGTGTCGTAGCTTGTCTCATACACTTTTGTTAAGTGTCATAACTCAATTGACACCATGTAAACACTTGTCACAAATCCTAAATCATGTTAGAGGAAGAAGCCCCATCATTTGACAGTTGAAACATGGTTTTAACCTAGTAATTTGACATTTTTTTAGAAATTTAGAAGGGTGGCACTCCCCTGCCCATGTATAGGGAGCATCGGTGCTCCCCTTTCCATGTTAAGGGAGAGACACTTTTTGAAAATGATGATATGTCTCTCACTAAGGGGAGCACCAATATTTTTAGAGGGACAATGGGGATCTTCCACCTTATTATATGGGACAACTCTCTTAAGATGAGGTTGGTTGTGTTTGAACCCTATGATATGGCTTCAACTTAAGATCAGATCCCAACCCTGAGGAGACATATCCTCAACCATATCCTTCATTTTCTCATGGTGTTTTTTCCTCTCAAACATATATATTGAAGGTATTTCCAAGGTGAAAGGGGGAAGTAATCAATCATAGTATCACCATTTTGATATTGATACATCCGTGCAAGGGTTGGACGAGGAGAGATTGGAGAGGTTGTTGTAACATCAATCATGGTCTGTAAGTATCTTATTTATTGGTTCTCATTCAATATATACTTGGCCTATTTCCTTCATGCTTTTTTATTTTCTCATTTTCTTGTCTATTGTCATTATAATAATCATAGATAAACTTGTATTATATAATATTGTAGATTAGGATATATTTTTTTTACTTTTTTTTCCATTGCAGATCTCAATTTGTGCCAGGGCGTTTGAAGATCAAGCTCAGGTATTGGAAGCAGCGAGGAAAAATGTCGAAATAGGTTCATCATATCCTTTCTCTCCTTCTCATTATGATTAGTTAACATTAATTTTAAAGGGATGTTAGTGTCCACTTGTACTATTTATATCTTGGTATATGGGTCTAGTAATCCAAGGGAAGTTTCATCTTCCCATAGGATAAAAATTCTGTAACAGAAATTGACGACTCCATTGAGGATCGACTTTGACTAGTCTTTCCTTGGATCATCTAAAGCCTTTGTCTATCATTAGATCTTGTTTGGTGCTTGATTTTGATATATTTCCCCATCCATGTTCCTCATTGAAGAGTTTACATAGCCATTGAATGATTCTCTACTGAGTCTGATCTTGTTAAAATCCATTTTTTGAACTTTTCCAGAAAGTGGGCCTGTAGTTCACACCAGAGCACCATTAGCCTGATTGGTGCTCCCTTGCAGTGCATACAGGGGATACATTAGCTGATTGGTACTCCCCCTAAGACTCCTAGGGGGAACCATTACCTTTACTATAACTCTGTCTCTTTGAGAACAAGGGCACCAATCTCCTTGTTTTGATGTTTTGGCCTCTTTCTGCCTGCTTTTTCTCAGTCTTCTTTTGCGAGTTTTTTTGCCCAGTGACTCCTAGTTTGTATTTGAATTTGTTTTCCAGATAATTTGAAATTTAACACTCATTCGTCTTCCTTATTTTAGTTTTCAATATTTTCTCCTAGTGGTGATCCCCTTGGGTTAACAAGATCCCTTGGTTCATCCTTCCTTCCGGTTCTCTGATCTCCATGTTGCAAATATTTCAGATTTCTTGATTGTTTAGGAGTTTTCATCAACTAAGGTTTTCAAAGGTTTCTTGGTATTGAGCCTTTTTGTATTAATTGAAACATCTCACTTCTCTGAATGATTAGGACTCTCTTGTTTTCCACAACCCAGTCTTGAACACTATTTCATGTTGCTTGTGTTTTGAGGATTTTCATGAGTGCTTGTCTTCTTTCTCTTTTGTACATTTGAGTTCTTGATTGAATAGGTTCTCCCCTACTTATTTTCTTTCAGTTCTCATCATTTTGAGTGATTTTTGTTTGATTTCTCTTTTTCCTCGTACTTCTTTGTGTCAAACATAGATGTCTTTCATTTCATTTGAAATTTAAGAAGAAAAAAAGTTTGCATATCTCTTTGCATACATAATCAAACAAAGAAACATTTTGCATTCATTAGGAAGTTGGTTTTGGTGCATGTTTAGAAAAAGAGCTAGTTTTTCATGCACATTTCAGTTTTCAAAAACATTTTCTTGGTAGTTTGGCATCATATTGATCTCAGAATTGAAAATTTTCATTGTTTTGAGTTATTTCTTGTGTTAAGAAGAATACAACTTTTCTCCTTCCCATACATAGAATCCATCGAAAAGAATGAATTGCATCTCATTCTTTTGAATTCTATTGGATTCGAGTCTCCCTCACATCATCAGTTTCATCTCCATGAACCCTTTGAGTAAAAATCCATTAAAATCAACTACACGCTAATAAATCAACTAGAAAAGTTTTTGGTTTTAGCACACCAACAGTAGCACAGGATTAGGGTCTTTGGACTAGGAAAAATGAATAAATTTCCCAAGACTACTAAAAATACTATAGATCACTAAAGAGTTTACAAATCCAAATTTCATATAAGCATAGACAGGAACCCCCTCTCACACAGGGGATAAACACACAGTTGCGTGCGGGAGAGCAGTGAAGATTACCCTCCAGGGCTTAACCAATCGTAGCAACAAAGCATACAATGTGGGTTTTTCTTCAGAAACTAATGATTTCATTTGGTCTCGGTGCTTCATGAACTCTGAATCCATTTGGGGTCCTATGGAGTCTTACCGGTCCACTTATCTTTAGTTTTAATGAAGAGATTTGAACTTTGACATCCTTCCCATACGTTCGGTCCCAACTATCGACTGTACCTGCCCGAAACCTGACTGCGAGTTGATAACCTTAGTGGCCTTTCCTAGGTATCTACAGACGTGATTGTGGGGGGATTCCCACGGTACCTGGGGAAGACATCGTATCACACTCTTAGTACCATTGGAGGGTGATCGCGTGAAAGTGAGGGTTTCTTTCATCGAGAAGGGATGTTACGTGGAGGTCGAGGTAACTACTTCTCATTTCTTCATTGGCGGATTGATATCCTATATTAGAAATATCTTTGACCCTATTTTTTCTTGGTTGATTTCTTTTAGTTTTCATAGGAGTGTTTCTTTGAATTTCGTAGTTGGTATTAGGATCATATATTTCACAGTGCACAAGGTATGGAACCTAATGTTCAGGAAACTTCAGTGGGGGGGAAACCTTTAGCCGCAAAGAAATTTTTTACTAGGGGGAAACGTAAATGGTTACAACATCAAAAATCTTGGGGGAAAACTGCTCCAAAAAGTCCTTCTATCCCTACTACCATTGGCCTGTATCTTGGACATCCATTTTCATAAGATTCTAACCCTTTGTGGGGTCAACCCAATTCTGTGGGCGTTCCTCAGCAAGTAACTTTCCCTATTAATCTGTAAACTGCATGATTCTGATAGAACAATACCTTCAGTCACAATACATGGGGGAACCATCAGGTCAATCTCAGTATGTAGGAGGTCCATTCTCCCAATCATATTACATGGGTGGAAAATCATGACAACCATATTTCATGGGTGGACAACCTGGGAAACCAACATATATGGGAGGGCCATCTAGTTTTTCCATCTCTCCGCAACTTGGATATGGTCATGCTGGTATTCCAATGTCATATGGTTACCACCAGTATCCACAGGATAACCAAAATATTCCATTCTTGGCTACTTTAGATATGCCATATCTGTCACATTTAACAAACGATCCCATTTAGCATGCCCCATTTTGGCCTGCCATCCATGCCAAATTACCGTCCGACATTCTGAAATTCGATGGAAAACTTGCGGAAGATCATAGCAATCATGTTATGAATTTCCCTTTATGGTTTTTTTCCAACTCTTTTATGGATGATTCCATCCATATCGAACTTTTTTGGAGAACACTTACTAGTGCCACAACAAAATGGTATATGGAGCTGCCACGTAACTCCTTTGTTGAATTTAATTCTATTTCCATGGCTTTCCTGAAATATTTTCAGTTGCCTATACAGTATGAGACCGATACATCATGTTTTACCTCACTTTATAAATCATGTTCCACCCACATATCAGATCATATTCATGAGTGGAAACAACAGAGACGGTTGATTAAGCCTCCAATTCCAGACGAACTCCTCACGTATTGGTTTACAAATTCTCTCTTGCAACCCATTGCCGATGATGTTTCTATGGGAAATTTTGTTACTAAGGAGTAGGCTATCAATCGTGCACAGTATTTGGACTTGCTATATTCCCAGTCTGACACACTTTACGATCTGATCCCTAACGCTCCTCACCTGTCGAACGATCTAACATGATGCACTCTGGAACCAAGTTCCATTTCAAACACCACGACTACTTCCACTCTTACTCAAACCTCTGAGGTGAATGCGGTCCAATCCACTTCATCTCAGTAACCAAGGGGGAAGAATAAAAACAAGGGTAAATCCAAGAAATATTCTAACCAACAGGATACTACTAAGACTATTTATAATCAACTGAATAGGAAGGCTAAGTTTCCTTGCATGATTTGTAGGAATACCACTACATGAAATAATGTCATCATCATGAGGCAATCACTAAATTTATTAAGGGTACCTCCTAAATGGTTCAACAACAACATATTATTTCCCAAAATCATGTCCCTCTGCAAGGAGGAGACCCATTTCATTCCCACCATGGGGATGCTTCTACAAGTCCCTCTAAGATGTGCATGTATAAGACAATTAATGTAACGACTCGAGAAAATACCTATGACACTCCTCTATATGAATATACTAAATGAAAGGGTGTTAATCAGCCCTCCACTTCCACTCCTCCTCCATCTTCCAATCCTCTTCATATTGAGAAGCCATTTTCTGACACAGTGTTGTTCCCTCCCAAGAGCGTAATTCGAAGAGAGACATTTAATCCAAATCCTCACGCTGCCCAAAACTACAACATTGTTGAATATTTGGCACAAGATCCTTATGCTATGTCAACCCTCAAAGTTATACATAAATCTCCAAGTCAACGTAGAACCTTGTTGTCATCTATTGGAGCTATGGATACGGAGGACTCACACTTGATTACATTTAATCTAGATTATTTTAAGGAGAGACTCTCTAACGACTTAGCATTCCAAATTCAAATTTTGGTTGGTGGAAAGAACACCCATGGCACTGTTTTGGATGAGGGAGCCTCCACCTGTGTCAAGTCTTTTCCTTGTTGGAGAGCACTTGGTTCTCCTAAACATACCTCGTCTCCTACCACCTTGAAAGCATTTGATGGATGTGGTTTCCAACCTCACAGACTCTTGCAATCTTTCATTGTGACATTGAAGGGTAATATTATTTTGGTTGATATCGAAGTAGTTGACACGTTCCTGTATTACAATTTTTTACTGGGTCATAGTTGGTTCTATGCGATGAATGTTGTCGCATCTTTGGTGTTTTGTATCTTACGATTTCCCCATCAAGGAAAAATTATCACTGTTGACCAACTTGACTATACAACTCCATATCTTCACAATGTTGCAGAAAATAATGTCCCTTTTCTAGGAAAAATAGTTTTGAGAGTGTAGGAGTAGGTCTTCTTAAGGATTCCTCGCCCATCAGGTATTTTCCTTTCCTGCTCTTAGCACTGCATAGGTTACCATGTTAAATATGATTTCAACTCACGTGCGACAATCCTTAGAATTATCTGATCCTTTGGTAGCACCTAGTATCAGTGAGCATAGTTCTTTTCTTTTGTCAAGCTCATTAAAAACTGAAACAAATGATAACAAGCATAGTTCATTGTCTCTTTCAAGCTCGTTAAAAAACGAAATATACCCCCATCCATCCAAATCGAGTCTCACTCTGGATCGAGTAATTGAGCATTATTTTCCTCTGCCTAGTGAAAGTGTTCCCATTACTAACCAGACGCCTAAACAAGGAAAGAAGAAGAATCTCCAGAGGAAATGATGCTTGAGGAGCAGGTCTCCAGCCTCTAGACATCATGTTGGATTGAATCCACTAGCTTCTATAACACAATCTAGAGGAAAAATACCTCTAGAGAGACATGTTTCTAGTAGTGATCCTCACTTGGGGGTCATTCCCATCTTAACATAGTAGTCTTTTCTAGAATGAGATTAGTATGTGTTCTTTCTCATGTTTGTAAATACATGAGAATAGATTATCGAGCTTAGTCTTTGTTCTTTCTCTTTCTCGTTAAAACACAATAATAGGTTACCGAGTATACTTTTATCTCTTTTTTAGACTCGTAAAATCTATATGAAAAAGGAACTCTTTGGAGTCTCCTTTAATCTCTTTTCAGACTCCCAAAACATGAAAAGATTGTCGAGTGAGCTTTCTTCTTTTCACACTCATTAAAAGGTTTGAAAGCATGTATTTTGAGTGGTAGTTTATCTCCTTTTCAGCCTTGTGAGACTAATTACGAAAAAGGAATACTCTAATCAAGCATGATTAGAAGAGTTCCCCCCTTTATTGTTTTACACTTTTTCCAGTCTTGGGAGACTAAATTTATGAAAAGGTCATCCATGGAGTCGTCTTTAAGTTATTTTCAAACTCTCTAAATGTGAAAAACCACCGAGTTTACCTTCTTTGGACTTGTAAAACTATGCATCAAAAGACCTATGTGAGTCCATTCTCGAGGAACCATATAGGACTAAACCCCTCCTTCCTCACGTTCATTAAACATATGTCGAGGGACTCATCCAAAGGATGAGCTATACTGAGCAGTTGTTATCCTCCTCAAGATCATTAAAAAATAAAGAGGTACTCATCTATCTGTATGGGGGAGAAGTTGAAGGAAGTGGGTCAATTTTTTGGAATCCTTTATGGAACTATTGTTTCCCTTTAACATGGAACGTATTTGTGTCTCATCATACAGTTGGGTAATCTGCTTGTCTCTAAGTCATACCAATTCCATGTGTCATCATACTTTTTTTCCCAGTCGAAGAGTGCTCTTATTTCTGTCACATTATGTTCTTGGTACTCATCGAGTCAATGTTTCCAAGTCACTTGTCATGCTTCATCATGTTCAAAGGAAGTTTCACTTCAAACTGTCCATCTACAATATTACCATTTCCCATTTCATGTGTCAGTCCATACTCATTTGATCCACCATATTACACCACTTTCCTGAGTCATTTTTGTGTCGATGATGGGGGATAAATCATGTCCCTCCTTCGACGAGTCTGTTCCTATCAAGTTTAGCACATTATCTGAGAATTAGAGTTAGAAACCAGTTAGTACCTTGGGATTTTCTTTCCTCAATGGCAAGCCTCCTCACTTCTGATAGTAGGTTTACATAATTGACCTCTGATTGGATGATTCCACAAATTTTCGACATCAACTCATTTATTCACATTCACTGGAAAGTACTAGGGTACCTTGGGATTCATTGTAATCATTAGTGATTTCCCTCGCACTTCTTAACGGTATACCTCAATGACCAGTAATTAAGTGGTTTCTACCATGTTCAACATCAATTCCTCTATTCACATGGCTAGATTCATATCACATCAGGATCGGTATGAGGGCCTCGGGTTTGGCGCTCACTCTGTTATGTGCTTTTCCCAGGCTACGATGGAGATCATTTGAGCATATAAAATATATCAGTACAATCACCATGCTGGAAATCTTATTGATATATAAACTTTCACATAGATCCACATTGTATTGATTCGTGGCTATGCTTTTTCATCTCGTAGCTCCGCTATGTACTTTTCGTGGCTGCGATCAGTTCATGTCATGGGGGTATGGATCCAAATTGTATCTCTGGTGGCCATATCCTTATTTAGTATTCTCATGGATCCGTAGTGTATTGGTCGAAGGATATGCTTTGAGTCATCTCATATTCTGAGCATAGGTATTCCTACCTCGAAAATGGAACATATATTAATATTGTTTGATGATTGTTTTCAGCTTCTATCAGCTTCTCCCACTCTAGAACCCTTGAATTGAAGAATTTATAAAGTTTTTTAGCAATCTGTTTCTCTTCAGACCTCACCCTTTGGGGGGCATCTTTTACACATCAAAATTCCACACTTGGGAATCATATCATAAGTATCGCAAGTGTCGTAAGTTTCTCACTTTAACCGTACAAAGTGTCGTAACTTGTCTCATACACTTTTGTCAAGTGTCACAACTAAATCGACACCATGGAAACAATTGTCACAACTCCTAAATCATGTTAGGAGAATAAGCCCCATCATCTGACAGTCAAAACATGGTTTTTACCTAGGAATTAGACCATTTTTGAGCAATTTAGAAGAGTATCACTCCCCTACCCATGTATAGGGAGCACCAGTTCTCCCCTTTCCATGTTAAGGGAGCACCAATTTTGGAAAATGGTGCTCTGTATCTCACTAAGAGGAGCGCCAATCTTGTTAGAGGGAAAAGGGAGATCCTACACCTTATTCTATGGGCCATCTCTCTTGGGATGAGGTTGGTTGTGTTCGACCACTATGCTATCTATGGCTTCATCTTAGGATCAGATCCAAACCCTAAGGAGCTATATCCTCAACCATATCCTTCATTTTATCATGGTGGTTGTGCCTCTCAAGTCTATATATTAAAGGTATTTCCAAGGTGAAAGGGGGAAGTAATCAATCAGAGTATCATCATTTTGATCTTGATAAATTCATTCAAGAGTTGGACAAGGATATCTTGGAGAGGTTGTTGTAGCATCAATCATGGTCTGTAAGTATCTTCTTTATTGGTTCTCATTCAATATATACTTTGCCTATTTCCTTCAAGATTGTGTATTTTCTCATTTGCTTGTCTATTGTTGTTCTAATCTTCATAGATAAACTTGTCATATATAATATTTTAGAGTAGGAGATAGTTTTTTTCCTTTGTTTTCCATTGAAGATCTCAATTTTCACCAGGGAGTTTGAATATCAAACTCAGGGATTGGAAGAAATAAGGACAAATGTCGAAACAGGTTCATTATATCCTTTCTATCATTCTCATTCTAATTGGTTAAGATAAGTTTAAAGGGATGTTAGCTTCCACTTGTATTGTTTTTGTCTTGGTATAGGGGTCTAGTATGCCAAGGGAAGTTTCATCTTCCCGCAAGAGAAACATTCTATAACACTCTTCCATCAAGCATCCTTCCATATTAAAGTACAAATGATGGGTAAACAAATTTTCCAAATTGTTGTGGATGAAGGAGCCTTGACTTGCATCGTGTCTATTTCTTGTTGGAAATCCTTCATCTCTCCTAAGTTTGATACATCTCCCACATGTTTGAAATCCTTCGATGGAAACATGTTCCAAACCCATGGAATAATCACCGCCTTACCCATCGATCTAGGTGGTAATACTGTCTCCATCGTCGTGGAGGTCATCGATGCACCACTTGAGTACAATCTGTTACTCGAACGTACTTGGTTCTACGAAATGACTACATTTTTCTCATCGATATTTAGGGTCCTATGCTTCTCTCACCAAGGGAAAATCATTACCATCGATCAACTTGCATTATTTAACCCAAACCTTGGATATAATGTGGGGTCAAATTTACCCATTGTCAGTGATACGATACAGTATTTTGTCAACGTCGATGTAGGGATGTTCAAAGATACTTCCCTGATGGGGATTTTTCCCCTTCCCCCACCGTCTCCCACTACACATTTTTCTCCAATTAATATGATTTATTCAATTACTAGTGAAACCCTCAAGTTTGTTGATCCTTGGGTGGTACCTTGTTTCGAGGATGTTGAATCATCTAGCAAAACCATGACACTCACCATGGTTGATATTGTCGATCTGAAAATACCATTAGCATCAACTGATAATGATCAACACCTCCATCCTCATATGGAGTGTGATCAACCTACTTGCTATAGTGGGAAAACCCCCCTATGGACTACACTAGAGTTCTAAAGTGTAGGCAGAGCTAACCGTCTAAAGTCTCTTACTTTTAACAACTATCCCAACAATACCCTAGATTCATGCATAAAGTACAAAGCATAGGGATTCAATAGTCTTACCTTAAACTCAGCATCCGATGTCGATCCCTATGCGCTTGGTCGATTCTCGACTACAAATATCCTCCCAAGGATGACCTTCATCCACCAAAAGACAAAAAGGAAACTAAGAACATGCATTCTATATATGAATTAGTAGCTTAGATGTCATAACAAAATGTAAATCAAACATAAAGATTGAACACATCATATGGTGGGATGAAAAAAGTACTTCTTTATATTAATCTCACAAAGTCACTTAAAAAATGAGATCGACGACTGCTCCTCAAACCTGGTCCTAGGATTCTCTTCACCAAGCTCCAACTGCTTCCATGTATCCTTGTTCTCTCACACTTCTTTCTAGAGAATGGGCATAGGCTTATGAATGAGGAAAAAGGAAAGAATAAGGAATTCTAGCTCAAAACTCACAATGTGGCTGCAAATTCTTGGGGTAAGGGGGGGAAAGTGAAATGGGCAGAGTTTCATTGTTCTTATGTTTCTCCTTGGAATGAGACCCCAACACCTCCTTTTATATAAAATAAGGATTGTTATTCAGTTGAGTGACAGGCTATAGGCAGTGAATTGGTTGGGAAACCACCCAACAAACTGTAATATCAACGAATTCCTAGCAACTTTTTATTTTTTGTGACTTTTGTGGGCATACACAAGCTCTAATGGTGCAGCTAGCATATGTACGTAGGCAATAGTGGTTCAAATAGCATACATACGCGGGCAGTAGTGGTGCAGGGCGTGTACATCTTCAAAAATAGTGTTTTTAGGAAGATTTGCTCATTGATGGCTTGACAAAAATAGCAAGTAAGATGGCCTGATGTCAGGTATGCATGTATGGTGAAATTTAGGGTTATAACATATGCCCACTAATGTGTGAGGCGAGAAGAGAATCTGATGACCGAAATACATTACAAATATTCACCAACGTATGAAGTGAGTGCGCCCGGGACCAGAGTTCAGGAGGTTCCATCTGCAAAATAAAAATTGTCTCACCAAGGTGGGCATACCCATGCTCGGAATGAAATAAATCATGGCTGCCAATCAAATACATTGCAGATCCATGTCATATAACTATATAAAGCGTATCTGCAAGCAATCCACAATGGATCTACATATCAAAATCAAAGATACACATGTATAATATCCATCGACAAGAAGCCAAATAATGCCTAATGGTTGGAGATGAGGCCTTCAGAGCTCAAGCAACAAATTCAAAATCTTCAAACTCGAGTAGGAGTGTAATGTGAGTGTACAAATTCACTACCCAGAGGTCTTTGATGACTCGTCAGGGAACATGCAAGAGGATCTTGATGATCAGGTAGATAAATTCATTGATTTCAAGCAAGGACTTGATTGGACTTTCGGGATGGCCAGGCATGAGGTCAAGAGACAAAATGTAGAAGGGCCGACTCAAGTTGGGTAAAAATTCCCTTGGACAAAAGCACGACTAATGATCAGACTCAGGCAGCATGACATTGACATAAGTTCACGATGCAGGAGGCAATGCAAACTCTCCATATGTTTGGAAGAATAACCAAACAAAGGAGGAAACAACTCTATGTTACGAGAAAAACTTCCTAAGGTCATATAAAATCCCAATGCTTGACGACAAATGAAAGGATGTTATTTTTCCAAGGGAACCTCATTGTGCTGCAATAAAAAGAAAATACTTTTCCCTTCCTCTTTTTGGGGTATATTTGATTTTTTTGTCTTTTTCAATATTTTGAAGAGCTTGANATGCTACGTTACAAAGGAGAAATGAGTTTCGCAAGAATACTAGCTCCAAGCGCAAGGAACACACTGATTCTCATAGAAAGGAGACATGTGGAGGAAAAGGACACTCGGGGAAAATTCTTCCATGGTTCAAGGTGTCAAGACACAAAGGCAAAGTGCTACAAGGCTTGCGTATAAGGCGTGCTTCAAAGGTTCAGTTGAGAGCGACATGGAGCAAGAATTAGGCCAAAAATGTAGGAATGCAAATGTGATTGATAGGACACGATGAAACCCCCTTCAATGTATTTTTTATGAGCCCAGAGAAGGTAAGCTCGGTGGTTTTTCATTTTTAGAGAGTTTGAAAAAACGTAAAAGAAGACTCCACTGGGGTACCTTTTTTGAAGATAGTCTAGTCGGCTCGAAAAAGGGATAAAATAGCACCAAAAATATGTCTATTCAAAACCATTTTAACGAGTGTGACATAGACAATATCACTCGAAAATATTTTCAATTTTAAGGAGTCTGAAAAGAGATTAACTATGGACTCCCTTCCTTTTTGTAGATTTAGTCTCCTTAGCCCGAAAAAGTATAAAATCTACTAAAGATAACTCTCTCGTCGAGACGAATCTCTCGAGGTGTACCTTTTTCCTCCTTAATCTACAGGTCGGAAAAGGGGTAAACTCATGCCAGTAGATGTTTTTCTGAACCAATTAACGAGTGTGAAAGAACAAGGTCACTCAACGATCTTTTCACTTTTAAGGAGTCTGAAAATAGCTTAACTATGGACTCTGTAATGGATGTTCTTCTGGATCGGATTAACGAGTGTGAAGAAACAAGCTCACTCGACGATCTTTTCAATTTTAGGGAGTCTGAAAAGAGCTTAACTATGGACTCCGTGGGGATTCCTTTTTCGTAAATTTAGTCCCTCAAGCCCGAAAAAGGGTTAAACTTATACCTGAGAATATTCTTCTAGCGAACCGAAGTTCCTAGAGTATACATTTATTCATACAATTGACCATCCGGACAGAAAAAGGGGTAAAATACCACCAGACAGACGTGCCTTCAAATTTTAGTTTGGTGAGCGTGAAGGGCAACAAGATTGCTCGACAATCTTTTCATGTTTAGAGGGTCTGAAAAGGGCTTAAAAGAAGACCCATTTTTTGGGAGTCCCAAGGGTGAGGCCAAGAGTGATAATATATCAAACATGTGAAGGCTCAAACTCGTAATCAAGACAATAATAAAAGGACTCCTGAGCCTATAGTCATTAACGACGGCATGGACACCAAAATGCAACCAAGATCTACCTAGGGAATCCATGTGAAGGTAGGCTCTACCACGAAATTACGACACTTCTAGAGTAGTAATGATGGTTTCGTGTTGAAATTCAATGGGATAGATCCTATGGAAAAGTGAAAAAGACAATGAGGTGCAACAAGTGGAGGTGGAATCCTAACTTAAATGCACAAAGTTGGAAAAATGACTTCTCACCAAAGGACCTCAAAAGTGCCCCATCTCTCAAAAACTTTTGCAAACCAAAAGTAAAGTGTATCGTAACATCCAATGAGAAACTCAAGAACCACGTTAAATGATTTTCAAGACAGAAAAAATGATAACGGGGGTCAAAAAATGACAAAAAGGGACAAAAAAGCCTATAAATAGAAGCTGGAAAATCATTATCACCATTGCAAATTGAGAATTGATCGAAAAGTAAAAAACACCCCCTTGTTAAAGAAGTTGATTCTGGGGGCTTCAGTGGACAAAACAAACTTCTACTTGGACCAAATAAGTACAAAATAGCCCCTCCTGCATTTCCATGCTCTCTTTTTGCATTTCTGTTAATTTTTTGGGGGGTGTGAACCCTTAAAAAGGTTGGCCCTGCATGTACGTGGGTTGTCTAAGAACATCCCGTGTATGAACGCAGGTAGAAAATAATTTTCCTATGTACATACACATCTGTTCCCATTACAGCTCGCGTACACCCTCAAACATATTGAAAAATTGAAAATGCATTATTTAACTCTACTTTGAACTTGTCATTTTGCAGAATGTATGTTCATTGGAGAGAGAGGGAGCATGAGGACATTGATATACTAGTCGAGGAAGACCCCGCCGCTATCACCGCATTAAAACAATGCAGGTTGTGGAAATTCTTCCGGTGTCCACTCATGTGGGCACAACCCAAGATATCAAATGCCTTGGTGGATTACTGGCACCTAGATCCAGAGGATTTTATGCTCAAGGGGAAGTGGTTGACTCCAACGATTGACGGCATTTAATTCTTGACTAGCCTCTCGAGGAGAGAGGAACCAGTCAACCTTCGTGATTTCCCCCTTGGGCCTCACAACATTGTCGAGTTGATCGAGAAACACTGCGAGGCCGAAACAGATAAAGTGGGTTCCTAGGTACCGATCCAAAAAATCACCAACCTATTACTAAAAGCGATAGTTTTACTATTGGGCAGATCACTAGATCCACGACTTTACATCAGGCCTCGCGGGCACATATGCATTGCGCAATACAATGCTTAAATACATGAGTGTTTGATTAGAGTACAACCATGATAGAGTGAATGAAGAGACAACTCACAGAGTGTCGTGGGTGGAACAACAAGAACTTCGGGTTTGGGACTATTCTTTGGTCTTTCTTCTTCGATAGGGTACCCAGTCTTAGTCCACAGGAGATAGTATGGGGGCATGTGGCCTCCTTCCTAACAGTGTGTAGATGGGCAACGTTATTGCCATGACATGTGGGAGGGAGGACCATTGAGGCCTTCGATGATACTTTTTTCGACTGGTGGTCTCGACAAATTCCGCCTATAGAGGACTACCCCTATGCCAGGATCAACTTCTTCAGGGATCCTAACATGCCCGTACCTCCTGGAGCAGAGTGAGGAGAGTTAAGTACATTTGTTTTTTAACAATTTTTTTTAATTTTTAGTTTCTTTTTATACATATCATTTTTATGTGTACCAGAGCACCTAACAACTATGTATCTGTTATATACAGATGTGGGACGAATGTGTCCAATTGATTCTGCGTGGAGCAAGCCTTTTCCATGACTAGAGGCAGTACCAACAATGGCCGACGGACTCGCAACAACAGTGAGGGTACCTCTAGCCTGAGAGACTGAGAAATTTTTGAGACAAGTGGAGTGGAACCTGACCGCACTCACCCGTATTGTGCCCATGGACAAGATCAAGGATCTCCTGCCATTTATGCAGCCTCATGTTGTTGGGGTGCCACGAACCTGGGTCCAGCTATTTCAACATTTGGAAAATGTTGTAGTACACTATGGCAGGGCCAATAGGCCACGTTCTTATCTTAGGGTGGACCATTTTCATGCCAAGGGCACTCTTTGTATATTTTTTAGGGCATAAGCCCCACGTTGTATACCAGGCTCATTATTTTTTGAGGTGCTTACGCCCACCTATGTACTCTGATACTTTTGAGATATATATATATATATACACACACACACACACACATGTTTTTGTCTTATGGGTTACATTTACTTACAAATGTATTTATATGTGTATGTGTGTGCTTTTTCTTATGTGTGTGCAATATACCAATCAAATATTTGATTATCTAGAATATCTGTCATTTGATTTAGCCTCCTAGGAACATTGATATATGTAATGTAATTAAAGAAATGTTCTAAGGGACGTACCCTAAGGAATCGTCGATGTAGAGTAGGATCATAAATGCGGTAAACCCAATTTAATTGGGACACAAACAATTGTGCATCTAAGTAGACCTGGAGGTGAGAGATACCATGCGATAGAGCATCACGAAGTAACTCTATTACTGCACTGTACTCGACAACATTGTTTGTGGTGTCAACTAAACAGATAACTCTAGAAGATAGAAACTGGCCTTGAGGTGTGAAGATCACCCAAGCTGCAGAAGCAAGACTCCGAGTGTTTTGGCTAACGTCGTCCGCGAACCCAATGAACACCTTTGATTCACTTGACATCTACCATAGTGAAAAATATGACATAAAAAACAACACGTCCATAAAACAAAAAGACAAAAAACAAACTAAAATGTATAAGAACTATACATATGTACAAGAAGCCACCCAAGGCGACCCACCTATGAGTAATACTTCTTTGGGTAGAGCCCATTTCTAGGCTTCGCTGAAGCTTTCCCTTCAAAGTCAACCAGACGATAAGAACCCTTCTTTAAAAATTCCTTCAAAATGAAAGGTCCGAACCACATGGGTTTGAACTTGCCTACCCCCAGGGGATCCTTATCTTGGTCATAGAATGGGACAAGGTCTCTTTCAAAGAAAATACAAGGATGAACAAATAGATCATACTGACATTTGACTCTTTTCTTGTGAGCCTCGTTAGCCAAGTCTGCATCACGTCATTTCTCATTGATCTTCTAGAGATATAATAAGCGTTCCTCAAGCGGTGAAGTGTCTGGAAATAACTGTACTGCCAACTTAAGAGACATGATCTGGAACTCTATTGGCAAGACTGCTTCCAACCCATAAACGAGTTGGAAAGGTCAAAAACTAGTGGAAGTCTTCACAGACATTCGGTAGTCCCACAACGCTGAGTACAACATAAAATGCCAATTTGACTTGGCCGAATTGATTGTTTGCTATAGAATGGTCTTGAGAGACTTATTCACAGATTCCACCTGACCATTCGCTTATGGGTAATAAGGTGATGAGTGTTCTTTCCTCAACCCTAGCTTTGACGTTAATTCATACATCATTTTTTTCTGAAAGTGATTGCCATGGTCAATGACAATCTCCTTTGGGATGTCGAACCTTGCTATTATCTAATTAAACAAGAAGAGACTTGTTGTCTCTCCATCATAGTTGAATGTTGGCATAGCCTCAACCCACTTAGTGAAGTAGTCTACTTCTACGATGATATAGCGGTGCCCCCTGGCTAAAGGGGAATGGAATGTAGTATAATCAATCCCCCACTTGGTGAAGGGGCCAAA
Organism: Picea mariana; assembly: GCA_032191745.1. Classification (NCBI taxonomy): domain Eukaryota; kingdom Viridiplantae; phylum Streptophyta; class Pinopsida; order Pinales; family Pinaceae; genus Picea; species Picea mariana. The sequence continues at coordinate 147,453 of JASDQU010013622.1, read as the reverse complement.
TGTGATGACAGGAAACATGGGAGCAGGATGTGCCCTCATCTTCTGTGAGAAGATCTGGCATGGGTGGCACTTCTTAATTGATTTAATGCAATCTTTGATCAACGTCGGCCAATAGTAACTGGCTTGTAAAATATTTTGGGTTGTTTCCAACCCAGACAAATGACCGCCACATGCTCCAGTGTGGCAATCATTAAGAACGAGTTCTGCTTCTTCATGAATGAGGCATCGACGAAGGATGAAATATACACCTACATGATACAAAGTGTCCTTGAGTATGAGATGGTTCTTTTCCTGATGGCGTATATGTCGACACTCATCATGAGAAGCAGAGGTGGGGCACTTCAAAGTCTGGAGATATATTAGTATATCTCCATACCAAGGGTTCGAAGATGAAATCAGAAAAAGATCTCCTTTAATCGGTGATTCTTCAGACGTAACATCACCTGATTCGACCGGAAGTTCCGAGATAAGTTTCGCAAAGACCACTGACTTTTTAGATTTCGCAGACACAAAATCCAAGTCAAATCCCTAGAGGATAATTATCCATCTACTGATATTTCCACCAATTACACGTCGAGTCAACACGTATTGGAATGGATTCACAATGGCAATGATGGTGGTCTTGTGAAACAGGATATAATGACAGAACCATTGGACAACATGTACTGCTGCCAATGCAAGTTTCTCAACATGAGAGTAGTTGAGTTTTGGTCCAAACAGACCTCGTCTCAGGTAGTAAATGACATGTTCTTCAAGAAAATAATCCTCTTGAACCAAGACCATACCGATGGTCGACTCTGCAACGACCAAGTAAAATAAGAAATCTTTTTTATAATTGGGTGGCCGAAGTAGAGGGGCAGACATGAGGATGTGTTTCAATGCTTCGAAAGAGCATTGAGAGGCTTCATCCCAATGGAAAGGAACACCCTTCTTTAGTAGATGCATAAACCCTTTTGTGATCTTCACATAGTTTGTGATAAAACACCGAAGAAAATTAGCTTTTCCCTATAAACTCTGAAGATGAGGGACTGTGCACGGGGGAGGCAATTGAAGTATCGCCTCAAAATTTAGAGGATCAACCATGATCCCTATTGTTGACACTATGAAACCTAACAGACGAACCAACATCACCCAAAAAATGCACTTGTTTGGATTCAAGCGAATGCGATAGTAGCGACATCACTCAAAGATAAGTCGGAGGTGCGTAGGATGATCAACTCTCTTATGAGATCGTGATACTAAATCATCGAGATAAGCCTCGACTATGTGTTTGAGGTCGTGGAAAGAAAAAGACATGGGCAACTGAAAATTGGATCTAACATTCTTTAGTCCAAAAGGCATCTTCCGATAAGAAAATGTACCCCATGGACAGATAAAAGTTGTTTTATGCTGGTATTCGGGATACATCTGTATGTGGTTGTATCCCGAAAAACCATCCATGAAAGAAAATACTTCACAGCCTGCACATTCATCGACAATCTGGTTAATGAATGGGGTGGGGAAATTATCCTTTGGACAGGCCTTATTTAGATCATGAAATTTTGTACATACGCGAATCATTCCCTACTTTTTGTTAACCGCAACGAGATTTGACACCCATTGAGTCAACTGGACGGGGTAGATGAAACTATCTTTGAGTAGTTTCCCTACTTCAGCCTTAATAAATGCTGCTTTCCGAGGATTGACTGGATGAAGCTTCTGCCAGACCGGCTTGGCGTAAGGATAAGTCATGATTTCATGTTCAACAATTATTGGATCAATGCTTGGCATTTCCTTGTAAGACTAGCCAAAAATGTTGCGGAACTCTTTAAATAAATCTGTATAGATTTGAACCTCCTCAGGGTAGCAGTCTGCTCTGATGAAGACATTCTCCATGACACCATGGGTTCTGAAGATGTCGATAGGTATCATTTTAGCGATGGTTTCCATATTACCCTCAGCATAAACTGCGTGTGTAGCCAGAGGATTAATAGGACAAGACCTATCTCCAGTCATAGTCAACACAAATTATCATGCCTCTATTATTCTTAACTCTGGGAGGAAATAAGATCTGTGGTGGAGATCATCCTAGGGTCTGTCTAGACTAGTAAATGCCTCTAAAATCGCCTCGTCCAAGGGCAAGACCAATTCTAAAGAATCGGTGGTGGAAAGGGAATCTTGAGCCCAAGCAGGGTCGAGAATTGGATCTAACTCCGATGTAGGAGTCAGATCGGGATCAGCTAAATCTTGCTCGACTATAAAGTACGCAACTTCTTCCACAGACAAGGGCATGGACATGCCATGGGGCCCTGTCCCTTCCATCATGGCTGATGGGGAAGGAAGAATCCACAGATCGTTAAAGTCATATGGAACGACGAAACTCAAAATATTTTAGCCTTAGGCTGGTCGGGGACAGCCGATATCATCTTGATATCGTCGAAAGGAGGCAGGTAATTGAAATTACCCATGAGAGGTGGGCACAAACCAACCCCCATGTTGACGATGTTGGGCTGTGGTTTATCAATCATCAGGACCGTGGATGCCCCCGATGAAGGGTCAGGCCTGGAGAAAGACAATTGATCAATGGTCACTATTCGTCCCTCGTGTGGAAACAACAAGACCCAAAAAACTATGGTGACCACTGCATGCATAACATATGTCCAAATCCTTCCTAACAGGAGGTTGTAGTCAAGAGGCACATCAACCACTTCAACTTCGACACACACGGTCTTCCCTCCTAACTGCATAGGGAAAGAAGGGATGATTCCATGTGGTCTGAACGAACGACCATCAAAAGCTATTAGAAGAGTAGGTGATGGAGACATAATGGGTTGGCCAATGGCCTTCCAGCATGCCAATGACATCATGCATGTCAAGGCACCCTCATCAACCACTATGCGAAAAATATTCCAGGTAAAAGATTTCGTGGGATGAGCCACTACTATCTGAAACATGACGTGGTATGGGAGATGAGGATTTAGGTCGGTTGTATCAAGCATGATAGTTCTCGGATTACATGTCTCAGCAGATCCTAAGGAAGCTAGCAGAGCCTTTCTCTGCAAAGGGAAGCTCTGGAGGACCTCCAAAGCAGACATTGCGCAAGGGGTTTGTGACAATTCCTCCACCACAAAGTAATTCTATGCGGCCCTCACATTTTGATTTTGTGAATTCTTTTTGAACACCCCTTTCAGGATGCGTGTCATTGTCTCGCCCATCGTTCTCTCAATTTGGATAGGAACAGATGGGCTCTTGGCCTCTTTACCCTTCTCAGAAGTGTTTGGCATTCCATAATCATGTGTCCTAGTAGCTATGTGAGCATCACATTTCAACATATAAACATTCAAGGTCAAGGGATTGCTAGACAACAAAGGGGGTCCCTGACTGCCCCCATTCGCATTCGCAGAGGCTTGAGTTAAATTTTTCCCATGAGGAAATGGGTCTGTTGACACTACAGGCTGATGCTGCGCCAATAAATTTTGGGCCTCCGTGAGTCGAGGGAATAGGTGAGTCGAGTGGTATTCCACGCAAATATTACATTGATACTTCGACTTCTTTCTCTCGATGTTTCCCTCCCCAACATTATTGGTGGGTTTCTTATCCCCCTTACCCTTGTTTCACTATTTTTTCTTCCCTTCATCCTAGTAGTTGGAATTTGGGTTCATCGATTGCACATTGTGTACATCTGACATCTAAGTAGGGGGAGCAGCCGAACTAGAGGTTTGGTTGGCCATTGTCTATTGTATCGACAATTGCTACAATTGGTTTGACAATAGATCAATGGGATTTACTTGTGCTAAAATGACGATGCCATTAGCATGTGGCCCAAAATTATGTCTCGTCTTGTCAAGAATAGACCTCGAGGAATTTGGAAAAACCTTGTAAAGTAAGCCAGACTGAGAGTAAATTAGCTCTATATGTTGAACTCTCATTATCATCTCTTCCTCTAAAAAGAACCCTGACGTTGCTACGTCCTTAGATAGATGGGGTACCAAAGACTTAAGGAACCATTCCAACAAGAATGCTGGTGGAACTGGTACTTTTGTCAAACTCTTCCATCGTCGCCATTCTTGAAAGTGATCAGAGATATGGTCATCCTTTGTTTTCTCAAAGTTGGCCAACATTTATTTGTCGTCATCGTATCTCACAGGTAATTGAAAATGGTTTAAGAAAACCATTTCCAATTCGCCAAAAGTAGAGTATCTTGAGCAGTCTTGCTTGATGTGCCATTTCACGGCACTCCCGATAAGAGTGCGTTGAAACAAATGCAACTGAACAGATTCATCCCTTAAAGATATGGAAAAACACCATAGGTGAAACGTGGCCACATGATCGCCTAGATCTTTGTTAGGCTTACCCTCGAACTTTGGAATTTCCAAGGGAAACTTTGTTGGCATGGGAGGCCAGCATGGATCGTGACAGATTGGGTCATTTAACAATCTCGACAAGTCTGGAAAATGCAACGTTGCCAGAAACGGTAGCTTGGGTTGTTGAGTATGTACAGGAGGAAAGGAGCTTGGAATTTGGCTGGCACGAGGTTGCTAGGAAAAGTTAGGTTGTTGGCCCAGGTTCTGGTAAAAACCATGGCCTAGGCTGACATTTAGATACTGCGCTTATTGAGATGAAATCAATGACTCCCATAGTAGGACGTTGAGGGCTGAGAAGGGATTTCAATCAATGTAGTGTTCCAAAGGTTCTAAAAAGGGTTTCCCCCTGCCAATCTGATGGGCATAGGTACTGAGCCTTGCCTGGGGTAACATTGACCATGGAAGGGGTTGCCCCCCGTAGGCATCCCTAATGAGGGAACTGATCCCTGCCATGGATTCGAAGGTCCTTGAGAAGTGTGTGCCCCCTGTGCAGGAATAGTAGCCTGCGTAGGATTTTTTGATCCAAAACCAGGGTTGCCCCCGGTCGAGATGGCAGCTGATGAGAATGTGTTGTTACCAAATGAGCCAAACAAAGAGAATGGAAAAGAACCCACCAGTGTGGCATTGCAAGAAGGTCCTTGACTACCTGCTCCGAACAAGCTGTAGTTCATGTTAGGCAAGACAACTCGAAATCAATCAAACCACTACAACTACAACTAGTTGGAAGAACAATTACACCAGCCAACACTAGAGAAACTTACCGGTGCAAGTGCAACTTGAACATGGAAGCACCCTTTGGGTATACTCTGCAAAGCATGGCTTGATGTCTTCCCTAGGTACTGCAGTATACCCTTGCAATCACCTGTGTAAGTCCCTAAAGTAAAGGCAACTAGGTTGTCAGCTCGTGAACAATTACCAGGCGGGTACAGTCGACAGTTGGGTGGATCGCAATGAGAAGGGTATAAAGCCCAAAACCTATCAAGGGTATCGAAAACAAGTTCTCCAAAAGATGACTGAGGACCTCGAATGGATTTGAGACCCACAAAGCTTCCTATCAAATGCGAGCAACGAAATCCCAAGACAAGCCCTCTATATGTGTTCCCCACTATGCTTGGTCCGACTTTGGAGGGGTTATCTCTGCTACCTTTCCACATGCGACCTCGTGTTTAGCCCTTGTGTTAGAGGGGGGTCTCGGATAATTTCTACATTACTGGACTTTTTCACTCCCTAGAACAGACTCCTATGTTTGTTTTATAGCCTTGAAGAGTTTCCTCTCCAACCTAAATCAAGGCTCTAGCCTAATCTAGTTGATGGAACCTACAAACACAAAGTCTAATAAATTTTAATTAAGCATTGATTTTAAGTGGTTTTTCTTAAGTCAAAAGAAAAAAAACGAAACTGGTGGTGTTTGTTAAGAGACGAAAGAGAAGAAAAAATGTTGGAAACAAAATTACTTCTTTTGACTAATAAAGATTTGCAAATTGAAACTCTTTAACCAACTTTTCTAACTACTTTTCGTTCCAAGGTCTTTTAAAAGAAAAAACCTAAAACTAAATTTCTCTCAACAACGAGCTATTTAAAGTCCTAAGCATTCAGTAAAGAACTTAAGAAAGAACTCTTCTTCCTGAAAAACAACTTACCTAACTACTTAACCAAACAATGAAAATAAAACTTTTATTTTTTATTTTTGTTTATGCTTCAAAATAAGAAACTTGAAAATGGATTCTTTTTCTTTTCTTCTAAAGAAATCAAAAGGGAAAAATGAAGACAATACAAGGCCAAAGAAACTGACTTATGGTCTACTACAGATCCCAGGGAGTTACTGACATAACCTCAAAGGCCAAACAAAAAAACTCACAGACTTGTCAAAAAGACCCTTTCAAAGAACACAAGAAATCTTGAAAGATAAAGAAACTAATATCAAACCCAGGCTAAAAACTATAATAACAGAGACCAGTACTAGATCAAGAAACCCCTGAGAAGAATGACTTCACACAGGGAAGAGGATGACTGCCCCTTCTAAAAAAAAAGCTTTCTGATATAGGCACACTATTGACACTTAAGAAGCCTACGTATGTACGCGGGCTATCTAAAGGCAGGGAACGCATGTATGCATATACATACAGACCCACTGCGGGCCGTGTACACCTCTGTAACTTCCCCCAAAAAAGAAACTAATAGTCAAGATGGCTAGGCAGGGAGTACTGGTATGGCATACCAGAATCCCTTAAAGACTCAACAACTTACAGAAAACTCAAAACAGGTAATCAAACCAATTAAAACACCCAAAAACATCCCTAGAAAAACCTAGAGGCTCCCCATTATGTTCGCCAATTCTGCTATAGTGGGAAAACCCCCCTACGGACTACACTAGATTTCTAAAGTGCAGGAAGAGATAACCGTCTAAAGTCTCATTCTTTTAACAACTATACCAACAATACCCCACATTCATGCATAAAGTACAAAGTATAGGGATCCAGTAGTCTTACCTAAAACTTTGCGTCTTGTGTCGATCCCTATGCTCTCGGTTGCTTCGTGACTGCAAATCTCCTCCCAAGGCTAACCTGCATTTACCAAAAGACGAACAGGAAACTACAAAAATACATTCTATATATGAATTAGTGGGTTAGATCTCATAACAAAATTTAAATCAAACATAAATATTGAACACGTCATATGGAGGGACGGAAAAAGTACTTCTTTATATTAATCTCATAAAGTCACTTACAAAATGAGATCGACGACTACTCCTCGAACCTGGTCCTAGGATCCTATTCACCAAGCTCCAACTACTTCCACATATCCTTCTTCTCTCACACTTCTCTCTAGAGAATGGGAATAGGCTTATGAATGAGGAAAAAGGAAAGAATAAGGAATTTTGGCTCAAAACTCACAATGTGGCTGCAAATTCTTGGGGCAAGGGGGGAAAGTGAAATGGGCATAGTTTCACTATTCTTATGTTTCTCCTTGGAATGAGACCCCAAAACCTCCTTCTATATGAAAAAATGATGGTTATTTGGTTGGGTGACGGGCTATAGGTGGTGATTTGGTTGGGAAACCACCCAACAACCCGTAATCTCAACGAATTCCTTGCAACTTTTTATTTTTTGCAACTTTTGTGGGCATATGTGGGATGTAATGGTGCAACTAGTGTATGTACGGGGGAAGTAGTGGTTCAGAAAGTGCACATACATGGGAAGTATTGGTGCAGAGCACATACATCTTCAAAAATAGTGTTTTTAAGAAGAGTTGCTCAGTGATGGCTTGGCAAAAATAGCAAGTAAGATGGCCTGATGCCAAGTATGCATGTATGGTGCAATTTAGGGAAACCATGAAACTCACCATGGTTGATATTGTCAATCTGACAATACCATTAACATCCATTGATATTGGTCAACACCTCCATCCTCATATGGAGTGTGATCAACCTACTCCACCCATATGGGTTATTGAATCTCCAAGTTCACATGACTCCCTTGATTTTGAGTTTCCTTCAAAAAAGGTCATCTTGGAAGTCATGGATTCAATTGATAAGCCTAGGGAATATGAGCATCATTAATAATCCATCCTCCCTAGTTCATAATTGATGAGAGTTGATATGATGAGTTTTGATCTAGGACTGGGGGCATTTGCTGGGGAATCTGGTAGCCCTCCTAGTCTTGGCCCTTTTCCACCTTGGATTTCATTTTTGGAACTTTCCACTGAGTTATTTTCCCTCCCTTCCTATGAATATTTTTGTTTCGTACCTCACTCATTTCTTGATGGATCCCATCAAGGATCTTCCATAGCTCACGAAACCACTTAGGATGAGTATCTTCAGCCATAGAGATTCATCCCTATGTGGTATGGCCTCAACATGGTGAGCCATATGATGCCAACATAAGCCCATGAATTTATCATTTACAAAAAATACCCTTGGCTTGTTCCTATCCATGGGCTCTGATTAGTGTAAACCATTAAGATTTGTAGTGCCTTTTACATAGGTTTGTGGTGTGAGAGAATTGTTTTTGCATGTCTCATATCCAAAAAATCAAAAATTGTTTTCTTTTTTGAGATTTCACTATGTGTTTTGACCTTGGAATCTAGTTTACATGTGCTTGACATGATTCTAGGGACTTTTTTTTTTTCAAATATGGAAACATCCCCTAAACTTGAGGTACGTGTTCCTAAACCGACATATAGGGATATGATTTTCACTGGATTTCTTGCTCTACACGATTAACTATCCATATTGCCAACATTATACCTTAGGTTCAAACTTGACTGGTTGAGACACTAACCACTCCTTTTGCATGTTGTAACTTGTTTGGTAGTTCCTACCTATCATGGGTTCCCTAGTTAGTAGCCAAAATTTCATTTGGTGCTCATGCTGTGATTTTTTTGTAGGCTCAGGAGCCCTCTTATAGCCTCGCCATTATTTGAAGATTCAACCTCACTATCCTCTCTTCATATTTATTCTAGCCATGTCCCGTGGGGTTCCCAAAATTTTTTAAATGGGGACCGCCTATGCATTTGTTTCTCACGTAATGCCTCCCGCCGCTACATTGTTGTTTTCCCATATCCCACTCACCGCTATGCAATAGTCTTGACCATAAACCTCTTGCATTATTTGGCCTTCATTTTTGGTTCACCTACCCAGGGGGAGAACAAGTTTCTAAGAGTGGACCTCACTTGATAGTGCCATTTTCATTCATCATTTCTTAGGTGAGTTCCACGTGCTTGTAACATAGGAGCATTCTGTTAAGTCACTTGTTCTCTCCCGTTGAGTCTCCTTTAAGCTCTTTTTAGACTCTTTAAACTTGAAAAGATTGTTGAGTTAGTTTGTTTTCTTTCACACTCGTTAAATGGTTTGAAAGGATGTTTATTCAATACAACTTTAACCCTTTTATGAATCAAATGGACTACTTATGAAAAAGGAATACTCTAGTCCACATGAGCTAGAAAAGTTCTCCCTTGTATTGTTTTATACTTTTTCAGGATTGGGGGACTAAATTTACGAAAAAATAACATCAAGATTATTTGGGTATCTCTTTCATTCTCATTAAACCGTGAAGGAGACCAAGCATACTTGTATCATTCTTTCATGCTCTTTAAACCATGAAGGCGATAGAAAATACCAAAAAAAAATAAAAAAAGAGGGGGTTTTTCACCATTGATATATTATCAACATGACAGCGTCAGTCGATTCTCCCTTGAACATAAGACTTGTTTGAGTC
>JASDQU010013622.1:126678-137753 GCA_032191745.1 Picea mariana | reverse complement strand
CTCCTGTATTGTTGCACTATATTCATCCAACTCTTGTGTATTGTTTCCAATTAACCATTGTGTCATGCTATATGTTCAAGGGAAGTTTAATATTGAGTTGACCATCTACTATTTTGCTGAATTTATAAGTCGACCATCCCTATTTCAGTTGTACTTTGTGATACTCTCTCTTCACATAATCTCTTAGTGTATTTTTCATGTAGATTGAAGGGGGATACATCAAGTCCCTCCTTTGATGGATATTTTAACACATCATATAGGCTAGGGATTTAGAAACCATATAGTACCTTGGAGCTTGCAATCATCAGTGGCAGGCCTCCTCACGATCGATGGTGGGTTTCCTTCATTGACTCATGATCGATTGATTCTACGAGTGTTCGATGTCAGATCCTCTATTCACACTTGCTATATTGTACTAGGTACCTTTGGTTCCATCTTCATCATCGATGGGTCCCATCGTGTTCGTTAACGATATACCTTAATGACTGATAATCAGACGGTTTCTACCATGCCAGGAGAGGCTAAGGACAACCTTCAGGAACATGTAAGCCATCTACTTATCTCTTTGTATGAGATTCTATTACTTGTTTCTAAGAATCCAATAGGAAGTCTACCCCCTCCTGTCTAGTATAACTGGGATGATCCTAGGGAGATCTTACTGATCTATTCGTTGATATCCCTATGATCATTTTTCCCATAACAAGATTGCTTTGTATTTGCGAAGGAGTAGTAATCTGAAAATGAAAAAGGTTTTGTATACAAATTTTCAAGTGGAAAATGTATGTGACTTGGAAAATTGGATCAAGTTGTAAGCACATGAAAATTTTGAGTTTTTATACTTGAAATGAACAACATAAACAGACATAAACAACTTGAAATGAACAACATAAACAAACATAAACAACCATCATAATAAAAACATAACACAACAAAATGATAGAGTTCACCCCTCTCTTGGGCTACATCTCCTAGTCTAGCTTCCAATGGATCATTTTCATTATATGATCAAAGTGTTAAAATCAATGCTTTATAATGCTTAGAATGAAAAATAGATGGCTCCAATGGCTCCAAAATGTCCCAAAACCCCAAGCTAGGCTCTTTCTACACCTGGTTTGGCCAAAATTTGGAGAAAATACAACTCCTAGAAGTTTTCCCCAATAATATATTATCTCTGCTCTCCAAAACACGCACACAATCATCCCACCCGGCCTCTGCATGTTTTCCTGTGCCAAAAAATAGCTCCATGCACCATTCTAGATTGTGGGTGAAAATGTCACACAGTTAGAACACCAAGCACCCTAAGGAGTGGAGTTGTTGGTCATGTGTTCCATGTGGTCGAGGGCCAATGCTAAGGGCTTGCACCATCATCTAACCCCCTGACAGTTTAGCCATGGTTTTTGAATTGTTGGTTGCGCAGGTGTCCACGGGTTGGGAGAAAATCCCTCCCCCATTGGATGGTTCTTGAAATCTCCATGCTATCATTCATATAGAAATGTTGTAGTGTAGTGTGACCATGGGCTGGGGCCAAGCCCCAACCCTTTCTTTCCACCGAATGAACCAGGTTCAAACTCAAATAGAATTCGTGGTGTATAAGGTTAAGTCACAACTAGTAGGAAGGTTGGTGGCCTGACCTACGTGAAGTCTCTTCCGAACCATAGGTCATGGGTTTGACCCCCGTGGATCCTATTCCAAACATTTTACCCATCAACCAATCAAGGGGGTGCCAGGTGGCAGCCCCTAGCTAGGCCCCATGGCACCCTTTCATTGGCCCATGTAGAATGATACATGTTAGTCCAGGATTGGTCCATGTCATACACCTGCCCAATCATCCTACCAAGTCACCTTGCCACATTAGTTGTACAGTCGTACGAATTGTACAGTCAACTACCACGTGGCCTATACAGACTGTACAGTCAGCGAAATTTTTCATGTTTTGGAAAATAGACAGAATGTGATATCTCCCTCATACGAACTCCGTTTGAGCTCGTTCAAGTTGCATTGGGATCATGAAGAATAAATATATGCAATAAATCCATTTTTGAGTGATTTCAAACACTTTTATTTTTGAGCATTTTTTAATCCCCTCAATCACTCCTCCAGATTGGGAAGATTTTGGACCTCCAAAATACTATCTCGGTCAATATGAAGATGAGGGTACAATTACCTCACCTTTCCAACCTCAATCCATGTATATTTTCTTGAATATGTGCCTTTGCGACCAACACAAAGTTACTCAACATTCCCTCGTTTTGAAGTTCTTATCTTTCTGTGAAGGATTGTATCCTCATGCAATTCTGAAAGATATTCTGGAGAGAAGTCATCTATGGAAGGAATCTGAAAATTCTCTCCTTGATCATAAATCAAAGGAGGCTCATACAATCTCCAATTCTCAACATTAACAACTACATACATTTTCATATAAACAGACAAATCCAAACGGAATGCATTGTTACCAATCTTTTCAAGAATCTTAAAAGGTCCATATCTAATTGGTTTCAGTTTTTTACCTTCTCCTTTAAGCCTCTTTTTGCTAATCTAAAGCCAAACTTCATATCCAACTTGGAAACTCTGATCAACATGATGCTTGTCATGTCTTGTCTTGTACTTGTCTTGTTTCTTTTCCAACTATTCTTGTACCATTTGATGCACTAATTATATTTGTTCAATGAACTTCTTTGTTCTATCAATGTCATAATGACCATCAATAACAACATCCTTCTCAAAGATAAAATCTAAAGGAGATTTTGGCAAATAACCAAAATATGCCTCAAATGGAGATGTTTAAGTCGATGAATGCTTAGCTCGATCATAATCATGTTGAATGTAGTGTAAGTGCTCATCCTAAAGCTTAGGATGTTTGCTGCAATAACCACGAAGAATATGTACTACTTTTCTATTCACCACTTATGTTTGACCATCATTTTGTGAATAAAATGATGTGCTCTTTTTTCAATTTAGTGTCCATGAGTTCCCATAAACTTGACCAAAAGTTCCTAATAAATCGAGAATCTTGATCAGAAATAATAGATTTGGGAAACCCAAAATGTACCCATACATGTTGAAAGAACATCTGTGTCGTTTGTTTAGCTATCACCTACTTCTTACAAGGCATCAAAATACACATTTTTTCTGAAATGATCAACCACAACATAAAGATAATCATGATTCTTTTTAGACATAGGTAATCCTCCTACAAAGTCCATGGAAATGCTTTCCCAAGGATGAGAAGGAACCAGAAGTGGAGTATACAATCCTAATTTTTTTTTGCTATGTTGGGGTCCTCTAATTATAGGTAACTTGATTCTTCGACTGTTGATTTGGCATTGCTCTCGTGATGAATATTTCTGGCTCAGTTGATTCCTTTTTCCCCTCTATCCATTTTTCGCTTGATCCTTCATCACCCTGCTGCATCCTTCATCCACCTCTGCACCACTTACTTCCTTTGCCCATTCGTCCCATTGGCTACATCTCGCTTGCCACCCATCCATGAATAAACAAACTTAGGCTAAAAAGAACAATAGATTAATAATGTTAATAATAAAATTAGTATAGTTAATTAAAATATGTTAGACTAGTTATTAATTAATTGATTAATTAATTAATAATTAAGTTAGATGTTAAATTAGTAATTAGGTTAGTGTTTATTAATTAAACATTAAATAAAACATATACAATTAAAATAAATAATATAATAAAACAAATACAAATAATAACACAATAATAAAAAACATATATTAATTAAATAAAACAAATTATAAAATATATAAAGAAAAACACAAAACAATAAAAAACAATATAAAAAATAAAATAAAAAACATTAATAAAAACATACATTAAACAATAAACGAAACTTAATTTAAAACATATAAAAAACAAAACAATAAAATAAAATATATTAAAACAAAACATAAAACAAAAAACTAAAACTAAAACTATCCTAAGTTTTATATCCACTCACCCGTGCATGTCGGACTCCCCCACGTCCCATCACACCAAGGGGGTTCGATATGGGTTGTTTCATAAAACCACCCAAGACACTTGGAAGCTCCACAAGACAGCGGACCCCGCCCCCTAAAACCACTTACCACCTCAGGGGGGTCCGAAATACCACCTATCCCCAAAAAACTGCTTTCCCCAAATTTTTTTTTAAATCGTCCATTTTTGCCTATTCATCATGTCATCTTCCGAAGATGATTCCAAGAAAAAGAAAACGAATTTTGAAAAACAGAGAGAGGTTTTTCTCTATAACAGGCCAAAGAAAAAAAACCTCTCTCATTTTTTTCACGGGTGCCATGAGCAGGGAGAATCAAATCAATATTCGAGCCCCATTTTTCCAATTTTTCATTTTTCTGTTATAGTCCTGATTTTGCGGGAGTTGTTTCAGGGAGATGGAGGCGAATTTGGCGAAACCAAAAGAGGTTTTTGTTTGTAACATGCTCATATAAAATAAAATCCTTCATTTTTTTCCCAGGTGTCAACATTAAAGAGAAACAAATGTCTATGCGGACCCCTTTTTTGCAAAAAATTGGCCCATTTTTTATGGAGGACAGTTCAGGATTTTCAGCAATTTTACTTCTATTTTTGGTTGAGGTGGTTAAATTCGACCTCCTGAGCATGGGGAGAATATTTTTTATATATTTCAATGAATAAAATGTGCAAGTGAGGAGTCAGGGGACCATGATTTAGTTTTTGTAAAACAACTCACTGAGCTTTCTGTATTTTCATCAATTCAATAATACAGTGTTACGCTGCAGGATTCTTGTGACTATTTCAACTGGTGATGTGCATCCCTCTTTGTAAATTTGTTTCTCTATTATCATAATTAATGTATGTCTTTGAATTATTCCGAGAATATTAAGAACAAAATTGGTTTTAATGTACCCTATGTCTCTGGCTTGGTATAGTTTTTTATGTTTTCCACTGAAGATTAAACTCGGAATTCTCAGTTGCTCTGTGATTAAATTGGATTTCGTAACCTGTTCCATCTCTCCCATTTCATTCAAATTAAAGGATCCAGTGAATTGAATACCTTTCCCTGCAAATATTGGCCTTTTGACATGATTTGTAATCGTTCATTTCAGTGACTCCATAGCCCATGGTTTCTCTTCTCTGCCCCTACCCAATTCTTAAAAACAAACCTATGTTCTGCATAACTAGCCTAATATCCTTTTTCAAACAAATCTATATCAAAAAGAGAGATACCTCTCTGAGTCTTGGAGGGCTATATCCAAGACTCTAAGTGGTTTTGATGTTGCCTCTGTGACTGCCTTCACAGCTTTGGACAAATTACAGAGTGATAACAAAATGGCGACTCCATTAGGGAGCTTTCTCCAGTAGTGCACTTCAAGTTCCAGATCTAATCACTGATGGTGGATAGTGAGAAGACATAAGAAAGGATGAGATCATTCACTTGGCGACTCCAATCAGCTTCAGACAGTGCCGACTCAAAGACTCCACTAGAGGAAGAACATGAAGCATGACCAAGCAGCCTAGAAAGATCAGGTACTCAAGCCCAAATTGCATTCAAGACATATTTGGTTTTATATGTAATTATGTTCTATCTTATTTTAAGCCTAATCAAAAGTACATTGCTGAGGATTGCATTGATCACCTGCTAATTGATGAGCTTCAAGAGACTAAACCCCAAATTGTAGATCATGTACATACTCATACACTTGCATAAATCTTAGTGAGACATAAGCCTCCTTCTTTATCTCCTACTCTTGCTAAACCTCCAGATGGTTGTAAGCCTATTTCTTCACCTCCTATACCTGCCAAAATCCTAGACAAATACAAACCCCTAGATTTTCCTCCTATCCTCCATGACCTCCCTACAAATTACACCAATAATCTTCACAAGTTTGATGGAGAGAATGCCAATATCACTGCTGAAAAACACATCCAGAGGTTTGAAGATTTCCTTGACCTTTATGAGGTTGAAGATGATGATGTCTATTTCAGGATGTTTGCCTTATCTTTGCAAGGAAAAATTAAAAATTGGTTTAAAAACCTTCCAGCTGCAAGCATCAGAAATTTTCATCAGTTTGTAAATATTTTCTTAGATCGATGGGTGATCATGAGAAATGTTTTTCTCATCCTAGAAGAATATGACCATTTGAAAAGGTAGCCAGGGGAGACAGTAAATCAATTTTCAACAAGGTTCAATAAGGTATATCATGCAATGCCTTATGATATAAGGCCACCCCCAGGATCAACTTACTTGCATTTCCTAGATGCCTTCGTTCCTGAGATGGAATTCCAATTAAGAGAAAGGAACACTGCAACACTTGAAGAAATGCAAAAAGTTGAAGTTGATGTGGAGGCCAACTTGCTGATCAAAAGTTATAAAGTAAAGAACAAAGAAAGGGAGCAACTGAAATCTTCAAAATCTAATTTAGGCATTCTGGCCAGCACCATGGAAGAGATGATGCAGAAGATTAGCATAAGAGAAAAACTTGATGTTCAAATACATCATGTGCCATTGATTTCAGAGAAAGAAAATGTCATTGTTCCCAAACATTTTGCAACTCACCCTTGGTACCATGGTTTGGATAATGATTCTTTCATGTATTCAATTCACGACGTAGTCAAAGATGAAGTTCCAACTCATCTTGTTGAAGAGCCATCAACTGATATGATGTGCATGTTTGATGACTTTTCTTATTGGCATAATCTACCCAAGTGTGATCAGTATGATGATGATCATGAGGTTGAAATAGATGTTGACTGTTCAAAGCAACCAACAACATGTCGTTGGCAGGAAGAAGATCAACTATAGCTCAGATATGACAATCAGTCTCTGCCCAACAATCATGACAGTGTTGAGGAAAATGCAGAAAATTCCAGAGTAAGGGAAAAATCTTTGCCCTTATGTTTCTCAGCTTTTCAATTTCTAAAAAGAAACTCTAGGCAAGTTGTAAATAGTGAAGACAAAATTTTTTTTGATGATTTAGTAAAGGACATCATTGATGACATGGGACCTATTTTAGACCCAAAATCACAGTCACTAATTTCCCTTGATTTTCAAAGTCCAGATGGAAGTCCAGAGCTCAAAACAAGATTTGAAACAATGGAATGTAATTATGTCCCATTAGATTATAATTCATTTCAAATTTTGAAGGAGACTCTTGAACAAGTGTTGAAGGATAAATACATACAAAGTCAGGAAATTTCATTTGAATCAATGCAACAGCCTTGTCAGTCTTTTCAGGATCCAATAGCTGATCGGTTGGATGACCTGTGTGGTCAAAATCATTCTTCATTCGCCAGTCATGAGCTGAAAAGTTGTTATGATCTTGACATGGTCAAGCAATCAACTTCACAATCTAGTTCAAAAACAGTCTTACTGCTAAACCTATCAGAAAATTTGCAGCCATATCAACCATTGCATGAGGATGCAAATAACATAGATATAATGCCAGATCATGTTGTTGACTTGGCTAAATTTAAAAATCAAGAAATAGGTCATTTCTACCTTGATCCTATAGTCACCTATATGGAGAAATTTTTCACTGCAGAGCCCCAATCTATCTCTAGCATTACTTTTGTTCTTCAAGATTGTTGAGGTCTACGTTGTAAAGATCAATCATGTTTTCAACAGTGGCCATTATACTTTGAAGTTTTGAATCTATGGGCAAAAGGTCAAGTTGTCTTTTTTACTGTGCTAACAAGCAGTCCAGCAGTCCACTAGTCTCAACAGCTACTTGATTGGCTTCATTAGCATTTTTTTATTATTTGATTTAGCATGATTTTCAATAGTATATGGTAGGTAGCAGTATAAGCTCAACATTCCAAGCATCTCTTTTTCAGCAGTGTTCATTTTGATTTGGTTTTAGTGGAAAGATCAAAACAGGTACAAGTTGCAGAATAATAATTTGGGAGCAGCCCAATGAATAAAGTACCGGTCTGCATGTTCAGAGTTCATTGGTTCTTGCCTATGTTGGGGCACTATAATTATAGGTAACTCGATTCTTTAGCTACTAATTTGGCATTTCTCCCGTGATGAAGACTTCTGGCTCGGTTGATTCCTTTTTCCCCTCTATCCATTTTTCTCCTGATCCTTCATCACCCTGCTACATCCTTCATCCACATCTACGCCACTCACTCCCTTTGCCCATTCGTCACATTGGCTACATCTTGCCCGCCACCCATCCATGAATAAACAAACTTAGGCTAAAAAGAACAATAGATTAATAATGTTAGTAATACAATTAGTATAGTTAATTAAAATATGTTAGACTAGTTATTAATTGATTAATTAATTAATAATTAAGTTAGATGTTAAATTAGTAATTAGGTTAGTGTTTATTAATTAAACATTAAATAAAACATATACAATTAAAATAAATAATATAATATAATAAATACAAATAATAAAACAATAATAAAAAGAATATATTAATTAAATAAAACAAATTATAAAATATATAAAGAAAAACACAAAACAATATAAAAAATAATAAAACATTAATAAAAACATACATTAAACAATAAACAAAACTTAATTTAAAACATATAAAAAAAAAACAATAAACCAAACTTAATTTAAAACATATAGAAAACAAAACAAAACATAAAACAAAAAACTAAAAATTAAAAAAAAAAAACTAAAACTAAAACTATCCTAAGTTTTATACCCACTCACCCATGCATGTCGGACCCGACCCCCCCTCAGGTCCCATCACACCAAGGAGGTCCGATATGGGTTGTTTCATAAAACCACCCAGGACACTTGGCAGCTCCACAAGCTAGTGGACCCTCCCCCTAAAACCACTTACCACCTCAAGGGGAGTCCGGAATACCACCTATTCCCAAAAAACCACTTTCCCCATTTTTTTAAAAATCGTCCATTTTTGCCTGTTTAGCATGTCATTTTCCGAATCCGATTTTGGGAAAACAAAAACAAATTTTGAAAAACCGAGAGAGGTTTTTCTCCGTAAAGGGACGAAGAACAAAAACCTCTCTCGGTGTTTTCACAGGTTCCATGAGAAGGGAGAATCAAAGCCATATTTGAGCCCCATTTTTCCAGTTTTTCATTTTTATGTTATAGTCCTGATTTTGCGAGAGTTGTTTCAGTGAGATGGAGGCAAATTTGAAGAAACCAAAAGATATTTTGTGTGTAACATGCTCATATAAAATAACCTCCTTCAAGTTTTTTCAAGGTGTCAGAATTAAAGAGAAATAGATGTCTGTGCAGATCCCTTTTTGCAGAAATTCGGTCCATTTTTTATGGAGGACAGTTCACGATTTTCGGCGATTTTACTTCTATTTTTGGCCGAGGTGGTTAAATGCGACCTCCTCAGCATGGGGAGAATATTTTTTTATATATTTTAATGAATCAAATGTGCAAGTGAGGAGTCAGGGGACCATGATTTAGTTTTTGTAAAACAACTCACTGAGCTTTCTGTATTTTCATCAATTCAATAATACAGTGTTACGCTGCAGGATTCTTGTGACTATTTCGATTGGTGATGGGCATCCCTCTTTGTAAATTTGTTTCTCTATTATCATAATTAATGTCTTCCTCTGAATTATTCTGAGAATATTAAGAACATAATTGGTTTTAATGTACCCTCTGTCTCTGGCTTGGCATAGTTGTTTATGTTCTCCAGTGAAGATTAAACTCAGAATTCTCAGTTTCTCTGTGTTTAAATTGGATTTATTAACCTGTTCCATCTCTCCCATTTCATTCAAATTAAAGGATCCAGTGAATTGACTACCTTGCCCTGCAAATATTTGTCTTTTAACATGGATTTGTGATCATTCGTTTCAGTGAATCCATAGCCCATGGTTTCACTTCTCTACCCCTACCCAATTCTTGAAAAAAAACCTATGTTCTGCATAACTAGCCTAATATCAGTTTTCAAACAAATCTATATCAAACAGAGATATCCCTCTCTGAGTCTTGGAGGGATAGATCCAAGACTCAAAGTGGTTTTGATGTTACCTCTGTGACTGCCTTCACAGCCTTGGGACAATTACAGAGTGATAACATGCTAGACTTACTTGTATCGCATAAAGAACATCCTCTTACATATTGTGAAACAATTTCATCCATTTTAGGCCAATAGAAATACCTTTGCAAATTAGCCATCATCCTGCCTACACCAAAGTGGCTAGCAATAAGAGAAGAATGTGCTTCCCTTATGATGTTGGCTCTTTCAAATCATGGAATACATAGCTTGCCAAGATGATACAAAAGATTATCATGCACATGATAATCCAATTCCTCAACTTGGTTATAATGACACAAATTTGCATAAACGTCTTTAAAATCAACATCTAAAGAATATTGTTCAACATAGCTCTCATGCATGATATAATTATTCTTAAGAATAACTGAAGTACTAAAAATAGCCCTAGAAAGCATATCAACAAATTTTTTATAAATGCCTTTCTTATACCTGATAACCAAGTGAAATTGTTGTAGGAAACCCATCCATCTGAAGTGCCTTGATTGTTGTAGCTTTGTTTCTGATTGCAAGTATTGCAATGGTTGGTCATCTTTTTGAATAATAGCTTCTTTTCCCAACAAATAATGTTTCCATTTTTTCATACTTTGTACCAATGCATACAACTCCTTGTAATATGTAGGATAATTAATCACAACACCATTAAAAGTATTAGAATGAAAACAATTGGGCTTACCATGTTGCAACAAGACTACTCCCATGGCATAGTTACTTGCATCTGTTTGTATCTCAAATGGCTGTCTCAAATCAGGAAGTGCAAGAAATAGAGTTGAACTAATTTTCTCCTTCAATCCATCAAAAGTTTTTTGTTTCTTGCCTCCCCATTGGGAAACTTTCTTGATTCTTGTCACTACATGTAATGGATCTGCAATTGAAGAGAAGTTAGCAATAAACTTTCTCCAATATTGGGCTGCTCCCAAAAATCTTCTTACCTCTGTTACATTGTTGGGCTTGGGCCAATAAAAAATGACTTTGACCTTGGAAGGATATATTTTCATTTCTTATCCTCCAACAATATGTCCCAAGTAAACAAGTGAGGTCTTTCCAAACTCACATTTATACATCTTTAAAAACACATTTTCCTTCTTCAAGACATCTAAAACT
>JASDQU010013622.1:49732-73018 GCA_032191745.1 Picea mariana | reverse complement strand
TGAGTTTTTGTGCAAGAGGGAAGTTTTGGGAAAAAGAGCCCCACACTCATTCACCCCCCCTCTAAGTGTGGTAGGTGTGTCCAATAGTCAGTTAACTCCCACTGAACTAGTGTGCTGAAAATAGAAATTTATCCAACACCCCCCCTAAACGTCACTATGGAGTAAAAAATGAGTCCCGACTACTAGGCCATTTTAGGTACTCATGTACAATGCAAGTAATGAACACTGAATAAAAATGAGGAAAGAGGGAAAACCACGTGGGAACAAAACCTCCCCCGCAAAAGACAATATATCAAAAGAAGAAAATAGCAGCTGCTAGGTAATTGTGTTCTTCACTGCAAGATGATCCCGCAAAGTCTGAAACTTCTGCTCACTGAAAGTCTTCGTGAAGATGTAGAAATGTTTATGGATCTGATGAAGTCCTTTGGAAACCTGTCTAGCCTTGTACCTCTTGATCCTGTGGACCCATCTTCACCTAAAAATATTCCTTTCTTGTGGAAGTGGAACCAGATGCGAAGTCTGATTCTTTAGGAGTGATTCATACTCTTGCCTGGATTCTTTCCATAATGGATTTCCCACAAACTTATTGTAGTTTTGTAGGTCAGTGGATTGAACCATATAGCAATGCATGGACATCACAAGTTCTGAAGCTGAAAGTACATGAGAAGGCTCCTCATGCTAAGATAGAGTCCCTCCTCGAATCCAATGGATTCTTGCAAGGTTGCTTGCTGCTTGAAGTGTGGTCTGTGCCTTCTTGGGAATCTGCTGAAGATTCGACATAGACTTCTTATCTAGCTGTATTACCTGCTTATTTCCATGTATAGAATTTGAGTGTATGGAATCATCTCTGATGTCTGAAACTAATGGAAGAAGAAGAGTATATGCATGTTTCACTGGAGGTGCATGCAAAGTACTCTCCTTATGTGTAAGTAGAATAGAGGAGTCATCGTCAAAAAACTTAGTGAATTTATACAACCTTGAATTGCGATCCACCTCACCAATTGTAATGATGGAATTGTCATGCATGTCAATTACTGAAACTGAATCTAATGTAAATTCAACCGTTTTACCTTTCTGAGTGATCTGGTAAACTGAAAGAAGATTCATAGAAAGCTTTGGAACATGTAAAAAATTCTCAAAACTACCATTGTGGAGTTCCACTCTCCCTTCTCCTGCTACTGCTACTGGAGTATCATTCCCCATGATATTAGGGGGTCTTGAGCATGGAATCAAGGAAGAAAAAACATCTTCTTTCGCTTCCATATGATGGGATGCACCAGAATCTATAATCCATGAATCAATTGAGGAATTAATTGCAACCAGAGCATGATGATTACCTTTTTTAAGAGTAGGATCTTCTTCCTTCTGCTTCTTGACTCCCTCTGGAATGAAGTTTCCAAGGTTGTTTTGTTGAAGTGCATGTGCCATAAGATCGATCTTTTTCTTCATGCATGTGGATTCTTCATGATTCGATTTATTGCAGTAAGTGCACTGCTTTCCCTTCTTCTTCTTCTTGGAATATGAAGAGTCTTTGGAACATGAAGAATCATTAAAGGGTTTGGAATATCCCTCCTTCTCATTCTGTTTGGATGACTCTTTTCCATCATGCATGGTGAGTGCATGTTCTTTAGGATCTTTCATGAGGCCCATCTGTATGAGTTTTGTCTGCTCTTGTGTAAGAGACTCAATGAACTAATCCAATGTAGGCATTTTCCAATTTGTTCTAAAAATACATCTGCCAGAATGGAAATTGGAGACATAGACAACGTATTCTAGTCCTAGCTTGGCCAATATTGTTAGAATAAGTTGTTTCTTTTGTGTAGACTTTTCAATAACACATTCACCCAAGCTCTAAATCAAAGATTTAAATTTAGTAAAGAAATCATGTATATTATCAAAACTTTTAGGTTCTAAGGTATTCAACTCTACCTCAAGCATATGACCTCACATCTCATCTTTCTTTCCAAAGAGTCCTTCCAATGTGGTCTAGATCTCGTTTGGAGTCTTGCATGAAGCAACATGAAACCATAAATCAGTGGAGATTAATTCAAGAAGTAGTCATGTGGCCTCATCCTTACGGTTCACCCATCTCATCTTCTCAATTGTTGATGTAGGTTCTGTTTCTATCGCCATCGTCAAATTATACAATCCTTTCCTTCTGAGTTGGAATTCTACCTTGGGCTTCCAATCAAAACAATTGTATGCTGTGAAGATTACCATGAAGTTTGACTATATAATAGTTGTCCTATCCATCTCTCCCATTGTTTCTAAGAAGCCCTAAAAATTTACTCTCAATCTGCAAGTGAAAAATTAAGAAATCATGACAGAAAGGGCACTTTAAGTGAAAATTCGTATCAGTTTCAGGAGACGATATTCCGACTTACTTTCTGAAAAAACGGTGAGGAATATAACCAAACGATTGAAAACTCACTTGCAGAATGGGTCAATTTACTTCGAAAGCGAGTCGTTTCCTCAAAAACTTAATATTTTGGGAGCAATCACTATAGAAAGGTATGACCATGATTTTGTATCAATTTCAGGAGGCTATCTTCTGGATTACTTTCCGATCAAATGATAAGGAATCTCCTGAAAAGGTTGAAAACCCACTTGTAGAATGGGTCAATTTACTTCCTGCGCTAGTCGTTTCCTCAAAAAAATAATATTTTGGGAGCAATCACTGTAGAAAGGTATGACCACAGATTCATATCAATTTTAGGAGGCTATCTTCTGACTTACTTTCTGAGCAAACGGTGAGGAATCTGTCCAAACAGTTGAAAACCTACTTGTAGAATGGGTTGATTTACTTCATAAGTGAGTCGTTTCCTCAAAAACTTAATATTTTTGGAGAAATCACTTATGAAAGGTACGACCACAGATTTAGATCGTCGAAACTCTGATTTTCCTTATTCTTTGTCTTGTCTGGCTTGCTCCAACCAGCATAGCTCTTATACCATGTCAATGTTTCATGGAAACTTGCACAGGAGATCTAGCTAAAGCATACACAAACAAAGCTTATCAAGAAAAGGAAGAGAGATACACAATGAAGAATGAGAATCAATGCATATTATGATCTTATCAATGAGTGAGTGATCTTCACTCATATAGGCAATGACATCCTATAATTAGGAATGCATTCATAATAGTGATGGTCTAAGATTAGAAGGTCTAAAATAGAACTAGTCAGTTAACTCCCACTGAACTAGTGTTACTCCCACTGAACTAGTGGGACAAAAATAGAAATTTCTCCAACAGATACAACAACATTTTGGGGAGAATATGGCATCTTGGGAAAGCAAATTTGAGTAGATCTGGTTCTTACAGTTTTTTTGATGTAGAGGTACATGGTTGCATGAGGGCATGCAACATATCCAGTTTGGGGGAGATGATGAGTCGTAAAATTACCATATTTTAATATTGTGTTTTCCTCATTTTTAATCCTTTTCCATTCATCCATAACCATGTATTATCCTATTTTAATGTTAATGTGTGAGATATAGGCTCGAAGTGTTTTCCATCACATTTCTTAGTATTTCATTGAGTTTTGATTAAAAATAGGGATAAATAGCGTATTTTGTATTTACTTTTGAATTCTTGTCTGATGTGTCAACAAGTTGTTGCAGGTTTACAAGTTGATATTTCTCAAAGTCCCCTTTTGGGTTCAAGAAGACAAATTTCTCGGCTCCAATACGTGCACTTTATGAATATTTGGCGGAACTAGCACATATATGCAGGATGATGGTTCAAAGATATAGAAGAGGATTATTATTATGGGACCACACATCGCTTTCATGGAACCAACACTACAATATTGGAGGAATTTGTGGGAGATAATTCTACTTGGAAAATTATTAGTAAAAATGCTACGAATTCGAGCACCCAATAATCAAGTCAACAACAATTATAAGGTATCCAAGCTTCCAGTCAAAGAATTAATGGAGGAGCCATGAATTTGGTGTTATATCTATTCGGTTTCACTCATAGAAGATGAGATATATTGTTTTAAAGGTTGGAGGGAGGCTTTATAGATACCCACATTTGGAAACATGTCTTTCCCTATATTTGTGGGATTCAAATCTGCTTTGATAGCTACATCTCAAGAGGAAAACAAATTTTGAAATCTTCATGAATCTTGGATGTATTTTAGGAAATTTTTTGTAACCCACACAACCAATCACGAATTAGACAACCGATGGTATTCTAAATTCACTGGGGTTAGCTAGAATCTTGGAACAATCCAGTTATGAGTTGTAAATTTAGAAAATTGTTGTAATCACTTGGTAATCTCTTATCCTCAAGTGGATTTTCAGTTTCAAGAAAGATTATGTATAAAATATAGTTCCATATCCATTCCAAGGGAGAGGACTCTTAGATTAATGTCCAAATCCATGATGGAATAAATTACCAGTTCCCGAGATCCGATTTTCAACTTAGATTACAGTTTGCTTATCTTTATGTTAGTGTTTAACCACTTTTCTTTTGTAGTTTAATTTTACTGCTATGTTCTTAGAGGTAAATCTCACTCCATGAGAAGATGTTTTTGGGTAATTTAATTATCTTTTGTTTGAGCATTTCAATTCAAGTAACTTTCATTTCACAAGTGCAATTTTTTTTCTTGAAGAGTGTGTTGTGTTCCCTTATTGCAATAACATTTCAATACCTAGATTAGTTTTATTTCCTATCAAATTTGTCCAACAATGAGAGCTATGGTTTATGGAAATAGAAAGTGCCAAAATCATGCTTGGTTTCTCCTTGATGACAATAGGGTTCTCGTTCCTAGTGATTTTTTAGTGCCAACAGGGTTAGCCCGGTTGATGTTCAAGTACATTATCATTGCCAAGAGTGATTGAGATAACTTTGTACTTTCATAGTGTAGTGATGCAATTTCCTTTCTATGTAGAAGCATGTTAGAAAAATTAATGCAAGTTAAGAATTTATAGCCTGCACATACAGTGCACGACATCTCACAAGTCGTTAAAAACTTTGGTTGATAAGAAAAAATTCACAAGTGTTCATGATTAAATAGAAGATATATAGAAACACTATCAACTAATGTCATACCACTTCCAGGAAGAAAAGTTCAGGAGGCATGACCCGAAGAAGGTCATAAAAGATCATTTCAATAAGCTAGGCATGCCTTGGGAGTACACATCAGAGGTTTGGGAAGAAGAAGAAGTAAACTGCAACACAAGGACTTATGATGAAGTTGTCTTCAAAAGATGAGGCAATCCCATAGGGAGGATTTTAGATGAAGAAAAAGTAAGATAAGAGGCTAGAAAGAAGAAAGAGGAAGAAGAAATGGAAAAAGGATCTTTTGCAACTACATCAGTGAAGTCAATATCTACCGAGGAAGAAAAAAAAATAGCAAATAAGAAGAGGAGGAACAAATACAAATTCCATAAAAAGAAGAATGACGTTGTTGAAAAGAAGAGGAAAATTTTCAAAGAATAAAAAACAAAGGCAGTTGTTGAGAAGGAAGACGAGTAAAAGGAAATGTCTAAAGATGTGACAACAGATGCAGCAGTGGTGGTAGAGGCAGCGGAAAAAGAATCTAAGGAAGCTACCAAAAAAGTGGTTGAAGAAGAGTGACAAAAGAAGGACGTTGGAATATGAAATGATGATGCTCAACCGATGGAAACTAAAATATTATAAATATCAATAGTAGGCTCCAGTGGACATACACAATTCAATGAGATAGGATTGGGACTTTGTATTCCACTAATACCAAGTGAAGTACCCAACCTGAAGAAATTCACATACAACAAAGTGTCGGGTAGGATTGTACAAGAACAAGTGAACAAAGTGTTAGTGACCAGGGAAAATTCAATTTCAATTATTACACAAATCCCCATAACAAGAAGTTAGTGAAGATCTGGTTTCCATAGCTTCCATTGGTTCCTCCTTCATGAATGCCACCGAAGATAACATATGGAATTTATGCCAGCAAAATACAGACAAGGAGGTAAGGATCATAGAGTGAAAATTAATGAGAGCAACCTTCAAAGATTCAAGGAAATTGTAGAAAAAGTTAGATCAGAACTAGAAGAGGCTATCCTTGACATGAATGCCCACTTACACATTTTCCAACAAGTAGCTTTCACCATCATAGATCAAGACAACAAATTGAAAACCAATATTACACAGTTCAATACCATCCGATAAGGTATGAATGATATTGACAAATGGATTGCAGAAAACCCAGATGCACCACTCGAGATTTATCGTCCTCCGGGCATGAAAACAAAGACAAACCTCTATTCATTGGAGCACTGCTAGAAAGTTGGACAAAGAGAAGAAAAATAGATAACCATTTCAACAGCGATATGTTTGTGACTGCACAAAGAGACACAAAATTTGATCAAGAGATGTTGACTTCCCCAATTAGAAGAACTTGGAAAGAATTTCACAATGGAAGAACTAGTCGATAAACTATAGGAAAACATAAGTCACAGAGGAAAAGTCATCGAATCATCCACCAAATTAACAATGGACATAATAGAGTTGCATTTCATACAACCTACCAAAGTTCATACTATGGTCCAGGTATTCATGGCTACATTATTAAAGGATATGAAGACCCTCGATGACAACATAGCCATGCGCAAAGTTTCCCTAGAATAATTAACATACCATAGAATCACCTCTCTATATGATCAATTGGAAATTTGGACATCATACATCAGGGACACGAGTTCGTAAATAAGACAAAATAGAAATTCGAAATCGCCATTACCTATAGTTCATTTTGTAATTTTCTAACTACCTCCAATTTTGTCTTCATTGTATACACATGTCATCAATTATTTAGAGGGAAGCTGAATAGTTTTTGTAATTGTTTCTTTAGGAATGCAAGAAGTCATCTTCAATAGTTAGGAATAATTGTATAAATATGGGAAGAGACCCATTTTGAAAAGGATCTTCAAGCTTTGTATGCACTCTAAAACTCATTTTGGGGAAAATACTTGGTTAATGAATATTGAGAATCCCTTAGGGCCAATGTTTTTGAAAGAGAGAAGAACTTGCATGTGTTGTGGTTTTGTTGTGAACTATTTCAAGCGGAAACTATGCTATTTACATGGGTTGTAAGGGTATGGTTGATTATAGACTAATATAATGCAATATATGTCACTCTTGTAGCTTTGTTATTCCTTCTTATATTTTATATGTCATGAGCATATGAGTTGTGATGTATGCAGAAATATAGTTTAGAATTTTCTAGTTATATATTTGTATGCATGTGTTTCTAAATTTGCACCAACATTACAACTATCTAAGTAGGGTTTCAAGCATAGTTTAGTTTCATGACAACTCATTCAATTACTATATTTCGGTCCTATCTAGGTGTTGTGGCAAACAACAACCCCATATTTTCTTGTTTTGAACCATAGAAAATTATGGTCCCCTTGAATTTTAATGAGAATTTTCTCTTATTTTTTATTGATTCTCTATGAGTCTGATTAGTTTCTATGTTGTAATGTGAATATTTTTGTGATTAGATTTGTTTTTACTAGACATTATTATGAATTTTCTATTTTTGGAACTGAATTTAATGATAATTCTACATATTGATATCGATTATCTACTTCAAATTTCATGACTTTAAACATGAAATTTGAAATAAGATTATGAGAAATGGTTCTATATTTTTTTTTTTATAATTAGTCTAAGAGATCATTTTTTATTTTAAAATAGGATCATTATCTTCATGCTTCTGAAATGGAATTCAAGATTTATTCTCCTTTGCTATTACTCATTGGTTATTATTTAATGATAAAAAATTGTTTACTTGGATCTTTTTATTTATTCATTATGTTATCATGAAAAGATCTGTCATATATCTTATCATTCAAAATATTCAAAGTTTATGAGGATGATTTTTGGATAATGCTATGTAGGTTATTTTCAAAGCCTCATTCCTATGGCCTTGTTTAAACTTTAGCATGAAAATACTAAACTCTAAAAATTAAAGTTATTATTTCATGGATCATGAATGATTAGGTGGTACAATTGTAAATTAAATGATTTAATGACCATTATGAATAACCATCGCCTCGAGACCTAAACTGAATTCATGGAACTTTATTCTTGCTACATGTGTGTTTTCGAATGAATGTGGCATGTACATCGTGATGTTGAATCCATCATTGATTTATGAGGTTTAGTAGCTAGGTATATGGTCATTAGTTTGATTCATTTATTGTTCCTTTCCTTGGGTTTTGTTTGAATTTATCCTTCTGCATTCATATGTTGTTCTATAGTAAATCCCAAAATCGACCCTATGTAGAGTTTATTGAGCTTTCATGGCACCTGTGGTGAGGATTGACCTCGCAAGGGCCAAAATTCTATGGACCGATGAAGAAAGTTCATCTCAGTTCCAAAGATTTAGGTGGCTAGGGTTTATTAGGGATTTCTGATGGCATAATTTAGTTGTTTCCAAATCATTTGCATATAGATTCAAAGGAAAAAGGGTCAAGGTTGAAGACCTGGAGTTTGAAGTGAATGAAGAACTAATTGCAGAAGCCATGCATTTGCCTATCACTGGAGAGAACTGGTTAAATAATTGTATGGTCGAGGACATACCCTGGAATGAATTATTGGTTTCGAAGAAGTTGGCGTATAACCCCAAAGGTATGCCCATTTTCAAATTGAAAAGGAAATGGTGAATTCAGGTTGCAGTAATTAAATTGTATATTACATGTGAAGGCCAATATGGCTTGGTGTTTTACTACCATTTTCACCTTTTGTTAGTTTTTTTGGGTTAGCCATTGAAATTGCCTTATTATCTACTTACAATCCTTGCTAAGATGAAAAAACTTTATCAAAGAGAATTTGGGAATCCTGATAGGAGTATTTTCTATCACAGGTTGATTCAAATTCTTGTCGAATTCAAGCTTTTATAGCTAGGAAATAGCCAGGAGAATTTCCTTCAAAGGAATAAGTTTGTCGTTTTAGTCCAAGATAAGGGTATGGAGGAAATTCCTCAATTTATTGAAGGTTCTCTGGAATTTATCCATGAAAATGTCTCATATAGAGAACCTATCTCATCAATTCATCGTGATTCAACAATAGAAACCCATGTTCAACCACATGATACAAATATTATGAGGGTTGTTTGTCACAATAGATATTTCACAGAGCCAATATTGGCTTGGGTTAGCCACAACTCAACAGAAAGAGCTAAAATCATCCATTTGGGTATGAGTATTGATTTTGCATGTGTATTAGAACTTGATTTGGTAGACCACAACGTTAACCAAAACCCTATAGCTAAAATGAAATAAAATTTTAAAGGCGTAATAAAATGTAATCAAGTTAAAAACAAATAGTTGGCGAGGAGATTTTCACGTGTTCAAATAAATAGATTAAAATAGGTCTTTGTTTCCACCATTCCTACAGTTATTGATTTAGAAGAACCTGAAGTAAATAAAAATCATTTTTCTCATGAGTCTAAGTTTGAGATTAATTCTAAATCTGGTCCTAAATTTCAAGGCCCTGTGCATGATGAAGCCAAGTCTGACAATATTCCTCCAAAACATGTTTATTCACTTAATAGTAAACAAAATGAAAAGGGTAAAGAACAAAATGATCTTGTATTTGGTACCCTTTTCTGGAAAGAAAGGTATTGTGTAGTAGTTCTAGTTCTTCAAAACAATATTCTGGATCTTGAGTTGGAAAATCAACAACTTAAAAATCAGAGTAAATTCATGAAAGAACAATATGAAAAACAGATTGTTAAATTAAAGAAGAAACTTGCCAAAGTTGAAGGTTCGATGGTTGTAAAGTATTTTGGTGTCAATGTATTCATCACCTAAGATTTGAAGAATCTCACTCATTAATGTCCAAGTTTCTATAATTAGTATTTTGCTTGAGGGATTTATTTTTGAGGTATGTGTTCGCTTTTGATTTATTTTAATTTGCTTATTTAAGAGTAGCTACATAATCATAGATTTTGTAGCCACTCTATTTAAAGTAATTTTTTTTTATTAATTTGTTTTTATTTGTGGTTTTTAGGTATTCGATAGAATACTGGCAACTAGCCTATGGAATGATTGTTGAAATTACCAATCCAATTATATCATGACAATTAGTTTGTTTCTAACCTTTTGTTTTTTCATGATATTTTAGGATGATGATATTCTATTTTAAAATTTTGTTAAAGACTTGAATATAGTTAAAAGTTTCATACTTATATTTAGAAGGTGTTAAGTTCGATATGATTCCCTCCTAATTTTTGGGAAACAATTTTTATATTTACTTTGTATTTCATAAATGCTTTATTATAAAAAGTGTATGAAGATACGAAAGAAGGGGATTCATATTTTGGAATAAAAGAAAACTATGGACACTATTGTTTAGTCCTTTTCTTTAATATAATTTCTCGATCATTTTGGTTTTGTGTTTTCAACTGGAGTACACATACTTAGTACTGTTACTAGTATTGTTATTCTTGATCTTTAATTGAAATAATCTCTTGTGTTTCGTTATCGTTATTTATATAATTGATCACTATTGATCAATTATAATTATTTATTTTGTTACATGAAAGCTTGCAAGATTATATGTATGTGAATGTGGTTATAAATGAAATTTGATTTTAATTGTTTAAAATAAATATTCATTTGTCTACAGTGAATTCATTACAGTAATATTTGTTAGATTTGTATCTTCATTTATTGTTGATCTTTATTTTCACATGCATGATTAAGTCTCGGGATGTAAATAAAATAGCAAATATTTAGAATAGTGAATATATTGTAGTTTTGTAATTCTGATACTTAATTAGTTCCTCTTATTTCAATTTGAATTGTTGTATTTTATTAGATAATATTTTAAAAGACTCCATATGTTGGAGCAAATATCTATGTGGCTTTACTCATCCCTTGTTTCGGTTTAGCTTAAGGGTCAAGTTATTGTAAATATTATATTAACATTCGTTTAAGTACTAGATTAATATTTAGCTTATATTAGATTGATTTTAGATAAGATTGTTATATTAGATTCATATTTAGTTTAGGTTATTTTAGATAAGTGTAACTAGACCCATTGAAACTAGTCGGGATCACCATACCAAATGAAGAAGGGTCTAATTGGTGCTAGCGGGAAACCCCCCCCTATGACTACACTAGGGTTCAGATTGTAGGCAGATCAGTTAACCATATAAAAGTAAACTACTTCTAAAAACTACCCCAAAAATACCAAAACTCATACAAGAAAATAAATAATGAGGGAGATCGGGTAACTATACCTCTATTCCACATCCAATGATGATCCCCTCGTGCTTGAAATCTTCGCTGACTCCACGCCTCCTCCCAAGGCTGACCTGCATTCAAATATTGACAAACAAAAAACTACAAGCATGCTATTTCATATACAAATTAGGGTTAGATGTTAGAATTTCAAAACATAAACCAATAAAAGAATTCAATACACCATGATTTGGGACAGGAAAAATAATTCTTTTATTAATAACTCAATGATTATAACTTTACAATCAAAGCTGGCTACCACTCCACAAACTTGGTTCGGGCTCCTCTTCACCAAGCTCCAAGTGCACCTTTGTATGGCTTCTCCTCTCAACCTTATGGTATCTTCTTGGGAAGTGAATGGGTTATGATGGAGGAAGAAGGGTTAATTGGGGAATGTTGAGGCAATTCTCACAAAAAGGTTGCAATAACTTGGGCAAGGAGGGGATGTGAAACGGGTAGAGTTTCATTGTTCTTATGTATATATGTGGAATGAGACCCCAACACCTCCTTTTATATCACAAAAGAATGGTTATTTGGTTGGGTGACGGGCTATAGGCAGTGGATTAGTTGGGAAACTACCAATAGCCCGTAATCTCAACAAATTCCTTGCAACTTTTTATTTTTTGAAACTTTTGCAAGTATACGCGGATTGTAGTGGTGCAACATGCATATGTACGTGTGTTGTAGTGGTGCATAAAGAATATGTATGTGGGCAGTATTGGTGTAGGGTTCGTACATCTTCAAAAATTGGGTTTTTTGGAAGAGAAACTTAGTGATGGCTTGACAAAAAATGAAAGTAAGAGGGCCAAAGGCTAGGTATGCATATGTAGAGAAATTTAGGGTTATAACAGATGCCCCATAATGTGTGAGGTCAGAAGAGAATCTGATGGACGAAATACATTAAAACATATTCGCCAATGTACGAAACGAATGAGTCTGGGACCAAAGTTCGGGAGGTGTCATCTGCAAAAATAAAAATTGTCTCTCCAAGGTGGGCATACCAATGCTCGGGATGGAATAAATCATGGCTACCAATCAGCTACATTGCAGATCCATGTCATATAACTATATAAAGTGTAGTTGTGAGCAATACACAACGGATCTACATCTCAAAATCAAAGATTTACAAGTATATTATTCATCTTCAAGAAGCCAATACCATCTGATGGCTGGAGATGAGGTATTCATAGCTCGAGCAACAACTTCAAGATCTACAAAAATCGAGTAGGAGTATAATGTGAGTGTATGACTTCACTACCCAAAGGTCTTCGACAACTCATTGGGAAAAGACAAGAAGATCTCGATGATTAGGCAAAGAACTTTGTTGATTTTGAACAAGGAATTTATTGGACTTTCGAGATGGTCGGGTCATGAGGTCAAGAGACAAACTGCAGAAAGTTCGAATCAGGTTGGGTGAACCTTCCCCTAGACAAAAGCACTAAAGATGATCAGACTCCGGCAGCATGACATTTACATAAGTTCATGATGCAGGAGGAAAACAAACTCTCCATGTGTTTGTAAGAGTAACAAAACAGAGGAGGACACATCTCTCTGTAGCAAGAACAAATTCCTAAGGTCATATTAAATCCTTATGCTTGAAGAAAAAATGGAAGGATGTGCTTTGTCCAAGGGATACTTATTGTGCTGCCAAAAAATAATATATATTTCCCGTCCCCTCTTTTTGGGTTTTTTAATTTTTTTGTCTTTTTAAAATTTTTAAAGAGATTTGAAAAAGAACAAAAGAATGCTAAGTTACAAAGGAGGAACAAGTGTCGCAAGAAATCATACTAGTTCCAGGTGCAAGGAACAAACTAATGCTCAGAGAAAGGAGACATGTGCAGGAAAAGGACACTCGGGGAAAATTCATCCATGGGTCAAGGTGTCAGGTCGTAGAGGCAAAGTGATACAAAGCATGCTTCAAAGGTTCAGTTGAGAGCAACATGGAGCTGAAATTAGGCCAAAGATGCAGAGATGCAAATATGATTAACAAGACACAATGAAACCCCCTTCAATGTAATTTTAACGAGACCATAGAAGGTAAGTTCGGTAGTTTTTTCACGTTTAGAGAGTATGAAGAAACATAAAATAAGACTCCAAGGGGTACCTTTTTCAGAGATAGTGTAGTTGGTTCGAAAAAGGGGTAAACTAGCACCAAA
Organism: Picea mariana; assembly: GCA_032191745.1. Classification (NCBI taxonomy): domain Eukaryota; kingdom Viridiplantae; phylum Streptophyta; class Pinopsida; order Pinales; family Pinaceae; genus Picea; species Picea mariana. Next base: position 59,619 of record JASDQU010013622.1, on the reverse strand, counting down.
AATACGTCTACTCAAAACCATTTTAACGAGTCTGACAAAGACAAGATCACTTGGAAATATTTTCAATTTTAAGGAGTCTGAAAAGAGATTAACTATGGAATTAGAACATTTTTTTGGATTTAGTCCCCTTAGCTCGAAAAATTATAGAAGTTACTGAGGAGAACTCTCCCGGCAAGACGAATCTATCGAGGCATACCTTTTTCCTTTATAATCTACAGGTCAGAAAAAGGGGTAAACTCATGTCAATAGATGTTCTTCTGTACCAATTTAACGAGTGTGAAGGAACAAGGTCACTCAATGATCTTTTCAATTTTAGGGAGTTTGAAAAGAGCTTAACCATGGACTCCGTGGGGGTTCCTTTTTCGTAATTAATCTCCAAGGCCCGAAAAAGGTGATAAACCAAAACCAAGGAGAATGTTCCTTTTTTGTAAATTTAGTTCCTCAAGCTCGAAAAACGGTTAAAATTATACCTGAGAATACTCTTCTAGCGAACTGAAGTTCCTAGAGTATACCTTTATTCGTACAATTGACCATTTGGACGTAAAAAGGGGTAAACTACTGCCAAACAAACGTGCCTTCAAATTTGATTTTGTTGAGCGTGAAGGGAAACAAGATCACTCAACAATCTTTTCATGTTTAGAGAGTCTGAAAAGGGCTTAAAGAAGACTCCAGAGGGATAATTTTCTCAAGTAATCCCAACGAGATCAATTGTACCAAGAGGGGGAAGAAAGGGTTCCCATGCCCCCATTGGATAAACCAACGGATCAATTGTCAAGACCATATCTCATGAAGGAAAACATGAGTGAACAATTTCTTGCTCAGGAGCAATTGAACATCGAGGATAAAACGTCATGTAATTAACCCGTGGCAAGGTAGAGTCTACACAAACACTAGGAACATATAAAGGGGCATCCTAATCTAACACCGAATTAGGATGGTGATTATCACATGCCAGTTGGTCGATAGTGACAATGCTTCCATTATGAGGGAAATTCATCACCTGAAAAAGAGTAGACACCACAACATTCATAGCATATACATAATCATGCCTGAGAAGCATATTGAAATCTAACGGGCCTTGCACCACTATAACATTGACAAGGATAGTCTTCCCACCTAATGAGATAGGCAAATGAGGAAGAATCCCCAAATGTTCACTAGGACATATGTCAAAAGACAACAAATCATGTGAAGAATACACAAGCTTGAGAGATCCCAAGGCTCACCAAACCAAGGATGATAAAATACTTGTGTAGGATCCTTCATCCACAATACATCGATAAATGTTTGTTGAATTAACTTCAACCCTTATTTGAAAAGGTGCGGAAGAAGGAAGGCGAGGCTCAACAAGGTCATTCCAAACAAAGGAAACCATCCTAGGGCTTGGATGGGGTGTGCTCGAAGAGAGTATAATGCCCCCTTGTTCTAAAAGTACTAAACTAGAAATTCTAAAAACATAGTTGGTAGACACATCACTCTCTAAGAGAAGAGTGGGATCAAATGAATATTGCATCGGCATGAACAATTTGGTAGACTTGACACTCTCCAAGAGAAGAGTGGCATCAACCGAAGATTGCATCGACATTACCACTTTCTCAACCACTAGCTAAATAGGTTTTGAGACAACATGGTCTATAGGAACATCACCCCCCAAAATAGGAGTGGTATCAGCTGAAGATTGCATCGGCATGACCACTTCGTCAACCAAAGGCTGAATGGACTGTGAGGAAACCTCAGAAGACTCATAATTAGAAGATATTGTAGACAGGGACCACAATATTCGTACCTCTGGAGGGTCGGGGAATAAATGAGTAAGGTGATCTCCCTTGCAAAGCTTACAAGGTAAATTAGGCTTACATCCTATCTGTCTAGGTTTCTCAATAGAATCAATCCCCCCAGCATGACTAGCAATAGTTGGTTTCACATCTCCAACATGACTTGCAGAGGTTGGTGATGGGTCGATAACATGACTCGCAGAGGCTACATAAATATTTCTTGTATGACTAGCAGTGACTGGAAATTTTCCCCTAACACGACTTGCAGAGGCTAGGTGATTGTCCTCAACAAGATTTGCATTGGTTGTTGACAACTCTCCAACATGACTAGCAGAGGTTGTTTTTTGAACTCTAGTATGACTTGCAGGGACTAGGTTCATGCCCCCAGCATGACTTGCAGAGGTTGGGTGATAGTATTCAACATGAATTGCAGAGGTTGACGACCTATCACTAACATGACTCACAGAGGTTGGTGATTTCTTCTTATTATTATTCCTCTTTCTATTTCGTTTAGACTTTCGATTACTAGTATCTATACTTTCACGAGAGAAGGTAGAAGGAGGAGGAGAAGAATTGTTTTACGAAGGAACATCAACATGATGCCCATGACATAAAGTGCTTAATTGAGAAGCATCAAGAGCATTCTGGACATTTGGAATGGTACCCAACCAAATTGGTAGTCCCACATTCAACCCAGGAATGTACAAAGTGGCCATCAAAGGGACACTAACATTTCCAAAGAAAGGAAAAGCACAAGAATCCCATTGCAAAGGGGTTCCTTGGTTGGTATCATCTGTAACTTTAGCCATGAAGGTCTTATGCATAGGTGCTCCCCTTGCGGGATCATTCAAGTGCGTAAAAATCTCACACACTGACTCTGGTAAACCAGTGTTATAAAAGCAATGCCTATAAAGAGGTGGTTCCATGTTTCTAAGTGGAAGACCAAAAATTCCTCATGATAGTCGGAGTGGGAAGTATACCACCTTAGGTTAGAGACCTAAAGAAATGAACGACTAACTCACTATGGAAAACTAGGGAGCATAGAGCACACACTAAAAACTCCTAAAGGCAAATCAAGCATACGAATATCTAGTAGGAAGAATAGTTACACTAGTCAACACTAGAGAAACTAACTGGTGCAAGTGCAACTTGAACAAGGAATCACCCTACGGGTATACTCTGTGAAGCGTGAATTGACGTCTTCCCTAGGTACAATGGTATACCCCCACAGTCACCTATGTAAGTCCCTAGAATATGGGCAACTAAGTTGCCAACTCACAGTCAGTCACCAGGCGGGTACAGTCGATAGTCGAGCGGATCAGAATGAGCAGGATAACAATTCCAAAACATATCAAGGGTATTGAAAGCAAGTGGTCAGGAAGAAAAAATAGGATCTCGAATGGATTCGAGGTCCATGAAGCTCTGTAGGAAAATGCATTCAATAATACTCCCACGACAAATCCTCAATATGCATTCCCCACTACGTTTAGTCTAGCTTTGGAGGGGTTATCTCCGCTACCTTTCCTCATGTGACCTTGTGTTTAGCCCCTGTGTTAGAGGGGGGTCCCAGATAACTTTTACGACACTGGACTTAAACACTCCCTAACTCAGACTCGAATGTTTGTTTAACAACCTTGAAGAGTTTCCTCTCCAACCTAATTCAAGGCCATAACCCTAACTAGTTGGCTGACCCTACAAACATAAAAATTCTAATTAATTTTAGATTTAGTGTTCTTTTAATGGCTTAATTTACTCAAAAAGGGTGCGACAGTGCAACTGATGTTGTTAAGACTCTAGTGAAAAAATAAACTTATAAGAACACTAGAAAAGAAGGATTATCTTTCTTATTTTTCTTTTGAAATGCTTTCAAGATGAGAAGAAAACACAACACTATGCTAATTTCTTTTTCTTTTTCAAATAATAATGCAAATAAAATGAAAAGAAAGAAAGAGACCTAACAAACTAAGTTTTTTTTTATATTTTCTTCCAATCAAAACAAAACTAACAAAATATTCTAAAAGAAACTAATGAATACACGATTCATGGGCCCCCCAAGAAAACAAGTAAACTAAACTCTAACCCAGGCTATGGTTGTAGAAACAGAGACTCTGAACTATATAAAGAAACCTTGAGAAGTATATACCTTAATCAGGAAAGAGGTTGACTGCCTCTTTTTCAAAAAGAAACTTTCTTGAACCAGATATGCTATTGTTTCTTCAACAGCCTGTGTATGTACACAGGTTGTTTATTGAGAAGGGTGCATATGTACGTGGGATGACCCAAAGCAGGGTGCATACACCTATGTACTTCCTCAAAAAAGAAAGAAAACAAACAATATTATAGAGTAGGGAGAACTGGTATGGAGCCTGAAGGTGACCAGAATCCCTTAAAAGACTCAGAAGACTCAACGGAAACTTGTAACGCAGAAAAACCAATCAGACAACCTGAAATCCCCTAAAAAACCTAGAGGCTTCCCCAGTATGGTCGCCAGTTCTTCTAGCGGGAAAAACCCCCCTATGACTACACCAGGGTTCAAAATGTAGGCAAATCAATTAACTGTCTAAAATTCAACTACTTCTCTAAACTACCCCAAACATACCAAAACTCATACAAGAAAAACAAAGATGAGGGAGATCGGGTAACTATACCTCTACTTCACGTCTGGTGATGATCCCCTCACACTTGAAAGATTCGCTGACTGCATGCCTCCTCCCAAGGTTGACCTGCATTCAAAGATTGACAAACAGAAAACTACAAGCATGCTATTTCATATAAAAGTTAGGGTTAGATGTTAGAATGTCAAAACATAAACCAATAAACGAATTCTATACACCATGATTTGGGATAGGAAAAGTAATTCTTTTATTAATAACTCAATGATTATACCTTTACAATCAAAGCCAATTACCGCTCCCCGAACTTGGTCTGGGATCCTCTTCACCAAGCTCCAAGTGCACCTTTGTATGGCTTCTCCTCTCAACCTTCTAATCTCTTCTTGGGAAGTGAATGGGTTTTGATGGAGGAAGAAGGGATAATTAGAGAATGCTGAGGCAATCCTCACAAAAGGGCTGCAATAACTTGGGCAAGGATGGGATGTGAAATGGGAAGAGTTTCACTGTTCTTATGTCTAGATGTGGAATGAGACCCCAACACCTCCTTTTATATGAGAAAAGGATGGTTATTCGGTTGGGTGATGGGCTATAGGCGGTGGATTAGTTGGGAAACTACCCAATATACCGTAATCTCAATGAATTCCTTGCAACTTTTTATGTTTTGAAAATTTTGCAAGTATACATGGGTTGTAGTGGTGCAACATGTGTACACATGCATGTTATAGTAGTGCAACAAGTGTATGTACATGGGCAATATTGGTGCAGGGTGTGCACATCTTCAAAAAATGTGTCTTTTGGAAGAGCAACTCAGTGATGGCCTGGATAAAAATGCAAGTAAGAAGGCCAAAGGCCAGGTATGCATGTGTAGAGAAATTTAGGGTTATAAAAATTGGGATACTAACCAGTTGATTCCCTAAATGTTGATTATGGTAAATTTTGGCCATCAACACTAGGATAGGACAGGATGAATTAGAAGTAAATTAGATTTATTTTCACACATAGTATATATGTGTGTGTGTGTGTGTGTGTGTGTGTGTATTGCATAACCATCCATATTCACCCTCATCACCAGTAATGGAAGCCGAGCTAGAATTCAGATGGGTCTCCTAAAACAAATGGTGCATACTCTAATTGGGATGTTGTATCAGGGAGAACCCCTTACTGTTGCTCATAAATTTCTCCTCGTCAGTAGAATTAGCTCTAGAAGTAGGGCCTAAAATTGCATGGATTACATTAATTCATTGCATACTCGCTGTCAGTGCTCCAAAAACACCCCTACTCCAACAATTTTCCCTTGTATCAATTATGAACATAAAGTGACCTTTGAAGACATGAATCCTGCATTTGGAAGTGCTACTAGTAGTCCCAAAACTCACAGAAACTCCGTTTCAAGTATCTTACGAAGATTTTACTAAGACATGTCGTATTACTCATGCAGATGTGAAATTACTTGGCAAACTACCAACAACCTCAGAGCTACCAAGTAGAGGAACTACCCACATGATATGACCCAGTAATTGAGCCAACATTCTTTTCAACTCCGTAGAAGATATTATTGAGACTACATTACAAGAAGTACTCATACCCTTGAGCCAATTTCCTCCTACTCCTCCTGAATTTGAACATAACCTTGATGGTGAAAAACTGGAAATTAACTTCAAACATATCATGGGTGAATGTCGTGAATGAAGAGTATTGATCCCACCATGTATATCTGAAGGAGCTCTGAATTTGTTAGAACCCTTACATGAAATTCCTAGTAAACCTAAAANGAGGATCATGTTAAAATTTCTTTTTGGCCACGCATCTTATAAATGTCCAACATGAAGATGTGGTCCATAGGATATTCCCTTACACCTTCTTATGAATAATGTCTACATGGTATTTCAATTTACCAGCTAGTTCCATAACTAGTTGGAAAGACTTTGAGAAGGAATTTATCAGAAAATCTGGTGAACAAAAAACCACCACATCCTTGTATAAGAAGTTGTGAGCCATTAAAATGGAAAAAAGGGAAAAATTGAAGGACTTCAATAAATAATTCACCAAAATCCTAACTAAGTTTACCACTAATATAGATCCTTCAAATCATTAGCCATCAAATACTACACTTCAACTCTAATTCATTTTATAGGCATGTTTGTCAGGCAAGTTGGTAGAAACACTTTAGCTTTGAATTTTGATGAAGCCGAAATAGTATAAAAGGATTTATCCTTCTATGAAATTCACCAACAATTCAAATAAATAAAGTTATCTAGAAAGAAACCATTATTGCTCACAAAACCCCCTGAAAAGGAGCCCAAGGATATCAATAGTGTGGTTAATTTAGTCAAGAATTTGTCGAATGAAGTTGTTGAACTTAAGAAGAGTGTTGGTGAAGGACCTTCAAGGCATAAAAAATTCCACCCATTCTTTAAGATAAATTACAATCCACCTAAACCATCCGAAGTTGCACAAATTGCATTAAATCTAGATAGTTTCGACAAAGATAATTTCTGCTCATACCACTAACAAAACCACTCTAAAAAAACATGTCCTCAGTGGGTAAATTCCATGACCTTGGTTATAAATCAATTGTTATACCAACATAGTATAAATTATGAACAACCCTATGAGGAAGTAAGCAATGACCTCTCTGAGGAAACCCCCCCAGAAGCTTCCATGTTCCTTTGGGACAAGTGTATCAACTCAGATGATGAGAAAATCAGAGAATTATTTGTAGAATATAAACGAGTAGTTAAGACTACCCCTAGATAATAGAATCTATGTATTAATGGTCTATTTCCCAAACCTTCTCTCCCACATAAGTTTTTTCTCCTATTAGAAAGATCATACCTCTTGTTCCTACCCCAAAATCAAGTATCCCAAACCAAAAAAAACTAGCAATAAATATGATACAACTGTTTCGGCCAATAATGACAAACCAAGAAAATCTAACTTGGTTGTAGATGGTAACAAGCCCAATGCTACAAAATCCAATAACAAACCAAATGGTTCAAAATCAAACTCAATGATGGATAAGTCAAAAACACATGCTTTAGATTACAACGTCATAGAAGATATGAAGAAGACTAAGGATAAAATTTATATTTTTTATGTATGTTCACTACCCCAACAACGTGATCTGTTGCGTAATGATTTTAACCCCAACAATTCTCAGAAGAATATCACTGCTACTATTGGCAACATCCCTATGACTATTCAATCAAAGGAAATACATAAGGTAGAAATCAAAGCTACCATAAACACATCAAGCATAGTTGCGCATTCAAAATCCCAGGAACCACCTTTCCTAGTTACATATGAGATGTTCTTCAATGTACATAATTGCTTGGCATATTCTAGTGCTTCTTCTAACATCATGCCCTATTCAGTTTTTCAAAAGATAAATGTTGTTCCACAGTTACTACTACGAGAATCATACAACTATATAGGACGGATATCAAAGTGAAATGGGAACTTAAAGATGTTTTGATTAGACTTGCATATGACCTCAGAGTACATCAAATGATTAACATTTTTGTTGTTGACATACCTGAAAGTTATGGTTTTTTGTTGAGAAGGGATTGGTCGACCAAGATTCAAGGCTATTTTTCCACATATTGGTCCCACTTGTGGGTTTCTTATAAAGGTAAATGAAATCAGATCTGTTTGAATACCGAAGCTCATATGAAACACATGGTAACTGAATTAGAAGGTAAGATTGAACCTGCTAGCTTTTCTCACATTGTTTTGGGAAATTATTTCTTAGAAACTGACCATGGTTGTTATGAAGCACAATTATCTGAAATACAGTCATATTAACAATTTGAACTCCTTCAACGTACACATAATGACTAATGTACTATATTAAAAGATTTAGGTTTTTGCACAACTAACAAATCTATACATACTAACATGTGGTCCATGTTTTTCGATGGCTCCAAATCCCAAGAAGGAGTGGGGGTAGGATGTGTATTGATTGACCATGAACAATGAAAAAATATCATATCCTGCTACCTCAAATTCGAATGCACCAACAACACTGCAAAATATGAATACTTAGTTCGAGCTTTGAGGAAGGCGATCGACTTAAAGGTAAAATACCTTTGATTATTTGGTGATTCAAAGATAATCGTGTGACAGGTAATGAATACATTTCAATGCCTATCCCCTCATTTAAAAAGTTACCAAAATGAGGTATGGAATTTACTTTAATCCTTTGATGCATTCAATATTACTTCCATGCATCATAATCAAAACATTGACACAAATATAAACACAACATCTAAGTTCATCCATCCTAATGATGGTTTTTCTGTTGAATTAATTTTTAGACCTTTGATATCGAATAACATCATGAACTGGAGGGTTTTTAATAATGATACTCAAATCATCAACTTCCTTACCATCTCGGATTTTTTCCAGAAATATGTGATAGACGATGAAGCTCATGAAAAAGATCTTCAAAGCTATCTGGATTCAACAAACAAAGTGAAAACAATTTGCATTCCTAAGAATGTGTTATCACTTGAGAAGCTATTTAATTTGTGTACTAAGTTTAGAAGGCTTGAAAATCCAAATACCAACAGTTTAACCATGATGCATTTTTTGGTCAACCTAGGAACCCTTGAACAACCCAAGTACATCAATCTAGGCACCTCTTGTTCAGAGGAAGAGAAGCACACTTTCACACAATTGTTCAAGAAATATAGTGACATATTCACATGGACATATGAAGACTTAAATACTTATGACATCTGCATAATTCAACATGTGATTCCAATCAAGGAAGGTGTCAAACTATTTCAAAAAAAGATACGAAAAACACATCCAACCCTTGAACCTCAAATTCAGAAAGAGATAAAGAAGTTGCTTAATTCCCAGATTGTCTTCAAGGTTTGTCACTCAACCTGGGTGTCAAATATGGTTCTTGTTAGAAATAAGTTGGGATAAATCAAAATATGCATAGATTTCCAGAATATGAACCAGGATTCCCAAAAATAAAACTATCTAGTTCCCCCCATGGAACAAATCCTACAACTTGTCTTTGGATCTGAAACATTCTCTCTGTTGGACGGGTTTTCAGGATACAACTAGGTTCTCGTAGAAGAACTAGATCGATTAAAAACCACATTCAGAACAATGTGGGGAACATACACATACTACAAAATTCCATTTGGTTTAATAAACGTTGGCACTACCTTTCAAAGGGAAATGGAAATCACTTTTAAAGGTATAATCAATCAAAGTGTGGTGATATATTTGGATGATGTCACATTCTATTCTAAGCAAAGAGAAGGTCACCCAAAGAACCTAAAGCAAATATTCGAACAATGTAGAAAGTATGGAATCTCTTCAAACCCCAAGAAAACTATTTTTTTGTTTTGTTTTAGAAGGTATTTTATTATTGCATGTTATTTGTAAGGATGATATTCCGATAGATCCAGAAAGAACTAAAGATATCATACAAATCCTACCGTCGCACAACAAGAAGTCCATGCGACCCATTTTTTTCAAA
>JASDQU010013622.1:32331-46517 GCA_032191745.1 Picea mariana | reverse complement strand
TCTTGGGTCATGCATTAAAAAAATTCCTTCCTCAAAATTCAAATGTTCATGTCTGGATACCATCTCCATAAAGATTCATGGATTCCCCCAGTGTGTTGCCACTTTTTCTGACAAGCACCAAAACCCTCCTTTTTCTCGTGTTTTCTACTTGAAAAGACCTCGCCCAAGAAAAAGGAGCCCCTTCTATTCTCTCGTCTTTGAAATATTCTTGACTTGATATTTTTTAGCGTGATTTATCCCTTCTCGTTAACCATGCCACTTTAAGTTTCATATTTTGACTAAGTTTTCATTTTTCAACTTTGGGCACTAAAGCAAAATTTAAAAAATAAGTTCTCAATTTTCGGTGAAGTTAGTGCAAACTCCTCTGTTGTACACCAAAGGATTTCACTCCAAAAGATCCAATGACCATCAGGGAACTTCACATAAAGTCTTATGAAACACAAAAGTCACGACCGCATAACTTTGTATTAACTCCTTTGGTTCAACCGAAGGATTTCCTACAAACTCATCCAGTCAAATTGGAGGAGTCTGCATTTTCATTTCCTTAACACCGCATGACTTTACAAAACCTCCCATGGTTTGACCAGAGGAGTTCATGTAAATTCCTCTAGCCAAACTGGAGGAGTTCATCCCTCACCTTTCAATACCATTGATGGACTTCATGTCAAGTCCTCTATTTTACACCAGGGACTTTGACATAAAGTCCTCTGAGTTATACCAGAGGACTTCCAACCAACATTATCCATTCCCCCAAATTTTTCTATCATATTTAGTGCACCCAATGCCTATAAAAGGAGCCTCTATGTTTATTCACCTTTCTTCATCGATTGACCAAAAAGAGAGGGTCGAAACAAATCCCCCATTGAGTTCCCAAATAGACAAATCATCGCACCATCCATTTACCCCTATCCATGTGCCGGCAAACTGCCAGGTAAGCCCTAATTCAGTCATGCCCTTTTTTCTTTCACTGGTGAATTATTCTAGGGTTAAAACCATGTTTTGTTTTAAATTTTTTTCCCTATGGACCCTGGTCTCCCCAATCCTTTGTGGCAATATCTTTACCCCATACACCCCATGAAATAACCTCTCCTTCACATTTTATCCTAGTTCAAACCCTAGATCCTTTCAAGACACAATCAAACCGATTTGGACCATAAGACCTAAATCCCTTACCATTCAAATAACAAGCCATAAAATCAAACATTTTCCCCACCACCAGTGTGTGAGATCCTAAAGAAACATAAGTGAAAATGATCAACTAAATGTTTTCCTATAGACAGTCTAAGAGACCATCGTTCACCAAGCATTTCTCCTATAATCCAAGTCTTAGTTTATTTTCTAAGAAATCACTATGTGAACCAAAAAGGTTGTTACAAACACTTCAGGTCTAATCAATGATTTTCACACCAAAGTTTTCAGTTTATTCGGAGTTATTTACCCTAACTCCTATGGTATTCATTGGAGAAGTTGAGATAAACCTCGATGGTATCATCAGAGAGTTTGGCATGAAGGTATCTGGTACAAACCAGAGAGATTAACCTTAACTTTTTGGAACTCACACTTGTAACCGACTCCAACGCCTTTGAAGGATTTGGTACCTGAACTTCTCCAACGCCTTCAGAGGATTTGGTACCTGAACTTCTCCAATGCCTTCAGAGGATTTGGTACCATCTCACTCACTCCATTCATGGAAATTAATACTAACTCATTCGGTTTTCATAGGAGGAGTTAAAACAAATCCCTTCGATTTCTATGCTTTCACACTGGCACTGTAGAAATTTCAATACAAATTATGTATTGCCTAGATTCTCTTGATCTAACAATTATATGCCACTGTTAAATACATAATCACTTCTACAAATATTCTTGCAGAATTTAAAACATGATCGCCAATAGAAATATCAAGAAGAAAGATCAATCACACATAACACATATTTTTTTACTGAGAAAGCATAAAGATAAAAACACCACTATCATATATTATGTTTATATCATGGATCATGAAACAATCTCATACAAAAATCTAATCCAAGAGATCTCAGTACAATATACAATCATCTCACAATGTCATACAAAAATTGACAAATTCATGTGCCAATTTACTACCTCCAGACAGCCTGCCTCCTCTGTGCAATCCCTGCCGATGCAAAACCCTGCAATGAATTCGAATCCCTCTTACCTAGACTGCGCATTCCTCATGGGCACATCCATTGTGTGTTTGGTTGCATGATTGCACTCACTAATGTCACAATTGATAGTCAAACTGTCCCTTTCACCTGTCATCTCAACTGGGTCTCCATTGGATCTGACATGCATGTAGTTAACAGTGGTAAATCTTCAATTGCATGTGAGATCACTAATTGTGAATTAATTAATAATTAATTCATTGACATCTCACTAGTGTAAGTTCAGCTACAACTAGTACAATTGATCTTAACTCACTTAACTTAGTTAAACTACTTCACAACTCACATAACTACACATTCAACTCTGTTACAACTTTGAATCACTGAGTTACAACTAATTCGACTTGGATGTCCCACCTGTCAACCTTTGAACTCAAATTTCCTATAGCTAACTAATTTTCCATTTTAGTTAACGATTTTCAAGTAATTATGAGATAATATATTAATATTTATTGTCCAATTTATTTAAGGGAAAAATAAATTAGATACACATTTCTTGTTGACTTTTCAACACTCCCTCTCAACAAGAAAGGGATTATCCTTCACCCCAATCCTGTCTCTATGATATTCAAATTTTCTCCTGGTGAGAGCCTTCGTCAGAATTTCTATATCTTGATCTTCTTTAGGAATGTACTGAAGCAAAATGATATTTCTTTGCACACAATCTTTGAGATGATGATACCGGATATCTATATGCTTAGATCTATCATGAAACACAAGATTAATCGAGAGTTTAATGCAACTTTGATTATCACAATGAATCACTGTCATATCTAAATGAGAACCAAACAAACCAACCAAGATCTTTCATCCAGATATCTTCACATGCATCTTGACTCGCTTCCATGTATTCCTTTTCCGCTGAACTGAGTGCCACGGATCTATGTTTCCTATTTTACCAAGAAACAGTTGTAGATCCGATACTAAAGATCCCCCCTGATGTGCTCTTTTTGTCCATTGGGTTGCCCGCCCAATATGCATCCATGAAGCCATGCAACTTCACCTCATCCATCTATCTGTACCATAAGACATACTCAGATGTTCCCCTTAGGTATCTCAGGACATGCTTGCCTGCCTTCCAAAAGAGCTTGGTAGGATTAACCATTGCTTGACTCAACTAGTTAACCACATAGAAAATGTCTGGCCTCGTGTTCACTAGATACATTAGTGAACCCACTAAATGTCGATAGATAGTAGCATCCACTACCTCTCCAAAAGTACCATCATATTTCCTCCAATTTCCTGGAAGATGAGTATCCATGGGTTTGCAACCCTCCATGTGAAACTTACCCAGTATCTCCCTTGCATACTTGCCTTGAGACACAAAAAGTTCACCATCTCACTGCCATATTTCCAATCCAAGGAAATAATGAAGGAGGCCCATATCCTTCATCTCGAACTCCTTTTCAAGGTCCTCTTTGCATGCGTGTATCAACTGCTCATCACCAATCAATATTAAATCATCAACATAAATAACAATGATTAAAGGTTACCCTCCACCACTGATTTATCAACTGGCCTTGGAACAATTTCCCAAACACTGTTTTTTACAATGGAGTCATACTCCTCCACCATTGCATCTACCCATGCAGTATCTTTCACTTCTTCCTGAAAGGAAGATGGTTCAGTCACAATACACTTGCTCACGAGAACCATGTATCTAGTAAATTTATCAGGAGGTTGTCCCTGTCTGCGCTGTGAAGTAGGGGCTCCTACATTTTGTGCAACATATAGTCTCAATCTATCAACTTCCATGGCGCGCTTTCTACCATTTCTGATGGATGGCTCTGCATGAGTGGTTTCCTCCACTCCATGAACCTCCTCATGTGGTTGATCCACATCTTGAGACTCATATTTGGGAACCAACAGTTCCTCCTATGCATCCACGTCCAACTCCCTCTCAAGCGACAATCGCATGGCTTTCCCCTCATTGAATTTTATATCCCATCGCATAACATTCATCTTACTATTAGGCATGTTATCACTCTATAATTTACGCAAGGCTAAGGAGGCAATCACAAAGGAAACATCAAAACCACTTCGAGTATTGGATCTATCCCTCAAAGGCTCAGAGAGGGATCTCTCTGTTTGATATAGATTTGTTTGAATAGATATTAGGCTAGTTATGCAGAACATGGGTTTGTTTAAGGATCTGGTATGTTTGGGAGATCAAAAACTCAAATTTTCATTGGGTCATGGGGTCTACCTTTCTGAAAATGGATCCATCTCAAATGTAAATAATGTCACCACAGGGCAGGATAGAAAGACCGCTGGATCAAATTGAATTAAATGAAAGTGGAGGAGAGGAAAAGAAGGGAAAATTCACCAAGCAGAGGAGCATATAAGAATTCCTATGCTCAACTTCAGACGAAAACATGCAAACCATTAAAAGACCAGAAACAGAGTGAAAAAAACAAGTTATGTTCGTAATATTTCTTTCAATGATTGGATTAGGGAAAACATCAAATGGATTAACAGAGCAAGAAAATAGTTACTCAGAGAAAAACATCACCAGGGAGTCTAACACAAGAATCCTGCAGCTACCATTTTTATTTCTGGAAAGTCATCAAGAAAATTAAAATGTATCCCCTGTGGGGCATGAATCCCGAGCTCAATAATAAACACTTTTACATTTAAATGCACATCAATAAATAGGAGATATCCCCCAACAAGTTTCCAAAGTCGTATTCAACCGCCTTTGCCAAAAATAGCAACAAATCCCCAAAAATCCTGAACTGTCTGCCATGAAAGACGAGTCGAATTTCTGCAAAAAGGGGGTCCACACAGACATTTGTTTCTCTTCAATGCTGACACCTAGAAAAAAAATGAAGGAGTTTATTATATATGGGCATGTGATGGATAACAATTTCCTTTGGGTTTGCCAAATTCACCTCCAGCTTGTCGTAACAGCTCCCGCAAATCGGGACTGTAACAGAAAAACCAAAAATTTGAAAAATGTGGCTGAAAGATAGCTTCAATTCTCCCAAACGGTGGCACATTTACAAAATATGGAAGAGGTGTTTTTTCTTAAGACCGTTCTAAACAAAAACCTCTTTCGGTTTTTTAAAATTCATCTCTGTTTTCCTAGAATCCGCTTCGGAAAATAACTGGTTGAAAATGATGTGAAAGCGGTTTTGTTGGGGATAAGTGGTATTTCGGACCCCCCCTGAGGTGGTAAATGGTTTTAGGTGGGGGGGGGTGTGCGCTAGCATGTGGATATGACAAATGTCCAGAGGGAGGATTTTAATAAACAACTTTTTGGAACCCGCCTGAGGTGATGGGACATGAGGGGGGGGGTCCGAAATGCATGGGAAGAGTGGGTGGGGACTTAGGATAGTGTAGTTTTAGTTTTTTTTTTTTGTTTTGTTTATTAAATTTGTTTTAATTATTTATGTTTTATTACATGTTTTGATTAATAAAACACTAACCTATGTACTAAATAACTAACTTAATTATTAATTAATTAATTGATTATTAGCCAGTCTAGCCTATTTTAATTACAAACATTATTGACCTATTGATTTTATCCTAAGTTGGTTTATTGCAAATGTAGGGATGAAGATGGTGGGATAATGGAGGATGATGTCATGAGGCAGGAGCGGTATAGTATTGTTGGTATGGTGGTAAGTTGGAAGGATGGTAAGCGATAAGTGGTCTAGAGCAGAGGAGATCTGATGCAATGGATTGATGACACGTTGGGACAGGGTCTATCGGGAGACCTGTCTCATTTTGGACCGCCCCCCACTGTTAAAGGCAGAACGGTCGAGGGGGTTCGGAATCGCTTGTAGACCATCCATTTGCGCACTATCAGGATGACTGCAGATATGTGTGCACTTTTTAATTACCATTCCGGACCCCCCCCCCCCAACCGTTAAAAGCAGGACAGTCGAGGGGGTNTATCCTCCGAGCGCGAATGTAGAAAAAACTTAGGTTTAGTGCTTTTTGTGGGTTTTGTGAGTTGCTTCCCTTGCTTTTGTCTCCATGGGGTTAGGAAACACCACTCAGCATAAAAAATCATGAATTTTCTTTTCTTTTCCTTGAAAATGATTTTCATAAATGAAATATTATTTGCAACCCAAAATACATCTAGAGTGAAATTTTTCCAGTCACCAGATGATCTTATGAATTATAGGGTTATAATAGTGGCTCCACCTAGGGATGGCAGCTCTTTTGGGAGGTGTCAAGAACCATTGAAATATGAATATGCAGACCGGTGCTTTATTCATTAGGATGATCCCAAAAAATTCTTCTACAATTGATTCTTGTTTTAATCTTTCCACTGAAGCCTAATTAAAATGAACACTACTGAAAAAGAGATGCTCAGAATGTTGAGCTTATTCACATTCTCCTACCTACCCTATACTGCTTGTTAGAAGCCTATATAATAGGGGATCAATTTTCTGATTAATATGTATCTATCTCAGGCATATGTGTTCGCTCATGACGCATGGCAAAGGCGGTGGAAAACGCCCGACAATGACCAAGCATAAGATGAATGTTTGCGCGCAAACTTCAAAGCAAGTTTTGGTGCATTTGGTTTGAAAGGAAAAAATTGTTATTCTTGTGGGTAAAAGTAAAATTGGGTTTATTTTCCTCATGTGGGTTTTATAATCTATGTTTGGCGAATTTAGCCAAAATAAAATGGCCCCTCGGCCTTGGCATTTATGCAGAGTTTTATGAAAATTAATAAAATTTTTAGCAAAATTTATAGTGGCCTAGGGCCAATACCCAAATATTCAACTCCACAAACAAACAGAAAACACACTAGCCAGCACAGCGCCAACACCAAACCCCAAATCCCAAGCCTCGGGCTCACTTCATCGAAGTAACAAGAGACCATCAACTCATTTCAACGCCCAAAGTTGAGTTCTTCTCATGAATGTGGGATATTGCCCACAGAAAGTAAAAATATATATATATATATAGAATGCAGCTCCTACCCCGTGCCAGATGTTCAAACCATAGTCAAGGTGTCCAATGCAGAGGAGCATGCATGCAGAGAAGGTTATGAGGTGTCCGAGGGATGTACCTGACCGCCTGCTCATCGTTTCGACACAACCATATACAGAAGATGGGATGCACCAGATTCTTGAAACTAGAGGTCGATGAATATCTAAAGACATGCCAGCCAATGGATTTTTTAGTGATTATTGTTTAAGAGAGGGGTTATTGTGGCTTGCCCATCATGCTCCTTTACAACCGATTGTTTATCCTTCAAACATTAGAGATCTGGTTTTGGAATCTTTGGACCCTCACTTAGAAAGGCTGCGAGAGCTGGGGGGGCTTGATGTTGTTTGTGATGTTGTTCTCAATTGTTTTGCTATTCTAAAAGAGGCTATGGAGGACCAAGGCTCAAATGTTGTTCTCAAATCATCCAGAACATCTAAAATGGTTGAGAGTGTAGGGATGTTGCTAAAGTGCATGAAGGTGATGGAAAATGCTACTTTCTTAAGTGAGTAGAATCAGAAGCACTTGTTGGAGATGAGTTTAAAGTTAAAATGTGAGGGACCAGAGCTCTCCTTTATTTCTGTTGTGATTAATGTTATCAAGACTCTCTCTAGACTTCTTTTGAGGCACAAATCACATGGTCCAGTTTCTGGGATACGTGAAAAATATAGTATGACTGCGAATGATGTTAATGATATTCAAAGTTCAAAAAACTGTACAAGAAAAGTTGAGTTTCCAATATCTGTCACAATCATAACTCTGGAAGAAGACCTTAAAGGAAACAGGGAGGTTCCTTCTGTTGCTTGCACTGCTAATGGTGGTCGAGGGCATCGCAAAACAATGAAGCTGTCTGGTTCACAGGATAAGGTTGTGAATTTCACAAATTCTAAGAAGAACAAGAGCAAATTCGCATCGATACCAACCTCAGAATTTTCAGTTTAGGTTCTAATAATGATCATGCCTTGGATGGTGAAACTTTTCATATTAAGGATAGATTAATCGGTTCACATACAATAAAAACTACACAAGCAAAGAGCACAGACAATAGAGTTTCAGCTGGCATGAAGTCATTAACAGGCCTAGGGTAGCAATCTTCTAGGTAAATAGAGCAGAAGCGAAGTGCCTACTTTGAAGACTTACAAGATCCATATGAATTCAATGATGAAGAGCTGGCACCTATGAAAGGGAAGAAGGTGAATAAAAACAAGAAATTAAAATCACTTAGTGTTTCAGCCAACAATCCCAATGCCGAGCTAGACAATTTCGGATCAGATTCAATTGCTCAATCATCGCCATAACTATCATCTTTCATTTCTTCATTTTGTTCTACAGCTCCATATCCAACTGCCCATGGGAGATTCACTGATAGTTTTTACTCATAATGATGGTGTTGGTGAATAACGGGTATCCTTTGCCTTTGATAGTGACTCTGTTGTTTGGTGAGAACGCTATTGATATATAGAGTGGATTATGCCCATTTCTTCTTGGGTCAGAGAGACCAATCTAGCTCCGTGTGCATCAATCAATTAAACTTAGATGCTGAGGTTAGTGGCAAACATGGAACCCAACCATTTTAAACTGATGTCCACCTATGTAGGTAACAGTACATAGGTGGCAAAGCATGTTTAAACACAGGTGGCAGAGCATCATTGTTTGAGGCATCATTTCAAATGAAGATGGCATATCGACCAGAGACAAGTGGTGAAATGACCCTTCATGAATGAGCAACAGTTACAGGGAGGTGGCAGAGGTTTCCCATTTTTGAGGCAGAGATTAGATCACCAATCCTCACAACTGGCAGCATACCTCAACCAACTCAGGCATTCGACTGTTGTTTATGGTGATGTTGTTAGAATCCATTTTCCAGCAAACCATTAACTAACTCCAATGTTTAATCAACAATTGCCAAATCGACCTTGTTTGGATTTGTTTTTTTGTTTGTTTTTGAAACAGTCCACAGGTGTCAATTTTTGTAACCGTTATCTATTCTTAGAAAAGAGAGGTAGATCCCGCATCTTTTCAAGGTTGGGAGGATTTTTTATTATTTATAGACCTGTCGAAGACAGAACAGGGGTTCGACTACGCTAAGAGGAGAGGGTTTTGACTGTGTGAGAGGTCTCTACCTGTAGTTTTATTTTTCATTGCTGGACTGTGGGTTATGTATGACCAGAAAACCTTTTTCTTCTCTGTATTCTTTAGATGATCAATTCAGAAATGAGCATGTTGTTCAAAGAATTCCTATGTGGAAATGTTGGTGGTGTTTTTCTCTGTTAATTTTTTTTTCCTGTCCTCTTTACAATTTGTTTTCAGCTCTTATTATCAGAAGGAAAGTAATAGAAGCAGAATTTATCAGTAGATACTTTGCCTCTCAGCTTTTGATGATCTTTATGTTTTTTGCTAAAGCTTAGTTCAGGAATTCTTAGCTGCTCCTGTGCCTGGATTTTACCTCCCCTACTTCTTCCTCAAACCAATGCCATCAAAACTTAAATCAATCCAATGTTTCTGCTACCTTGCCCTGTGTAAAAGTCTTGTCCAGATCTGAGATGTGAATCACTTTTTAATCGTAGACCCCATTTGCCCAATGGCCCTCCTTGCTGTCCCAAAGTAACCATCTCAAAATCAAAAACTCTATATTTTCATTGCTTTTATAACTAGCCTAAAACCCATCCCTTAAAAACAAAGCTAAATCTAAAAGAGAGATCCCTCTCTGAGTCTTGGAGGGATAGATTCAAGACTCGAAGCGGTTTGAGGTTACCTCTGTGATTGCCTCAGCAGCCTTAGGCAAATTACAGAACGCTAACACTCCTAAAAATCATGCTAAATCAAATAATACAAAAATGCCAATGAAGCCAATCAAGTAGTTTCTGAGACCAGAGGACTGTTTGACTACTCATTAGCACAGTAAAAAGGGCATCTTGACCTTTTTCCCATAGCCTCAAAACTGCAAAGTGTAAAGGCCACTGCTGAAAACATGATTGATCTTTACAACATAGACCTCGACAATCCTGAAGAACAAAAGTAATTCCAGAGATAGATTGGGGCTCTGCAGTGAGAAATTTCTCCATATAGATGACTATAGGATCAAGATAGAACTGACATGTTTCTTGATTTTTAAATTTATCCAAGTCAACAACATGATCTGGCATTATATCTATGCTATTTTCATCCTCATGCAATGGTTGATATGGCTGCAAATTTTCTGATAGGTTTAGCAGTAAGGTTTTTGTTGAACACACCCTTGTAGTTGACTGTCTGATCACATCCATATCATACCAATTTTTGAAATCGTTGGGGGTAAATGAAAACTGACTTTGAAAACACACATTATCCAGAATATTAGCTATAGGATCATAAAATGCTTTAGATAATGGTGACATTGGCTCTATCGATACTTCATGGCTTACATTGTGAATTTCAACTTGAATCTGACCAAGACTCCTCCTCAAAATTTGAAATGAATTAAAGCATAGAGGCAAATGAATCAAGATGAATCAGCTCATCACCTGTCTCTGGCTTCATGACATCATCTAAGGTTTGACCTTCAAAAAGGCTCAAGGGATGGACCTCTGGATCATCTTCCATGTCATCCTTGTCCTTTTCAACTGATGCATTAGAACATTCCTCTTTCTTACTGTTTACAATCTGCTGGCAATGTTCCCTCAGGAGTGAGGCAAAACATAGGGGCGGGTAGTTTGCATTTTCTTGAAAATTTTCTGCACTTTCCTCCTTGCAATCTCAATTAGTATGCAGAGTTTGATTTCCATCTTAGCTTTGTGGTAATTGGACTTCTTCTTCCCATGAATATAGTGCTGGTTTCTCTGAGAAATCATCATCAAAATCAACCACATAATCATCTAAAATTGCTGCTATGGGATCCTGAAAGGATTTACAAGATTGCTTCATTGATTCACATGACGGGTTCTGGCTTTCTATGTGTTTAGCCTTCAACATATACTCAAGATTCATTTTCAAAAAATGAAATGAATCAAAGCACAATGATACAAAGTTATTTTGGATTAACTCATATTGTCTCAGGCTTTAAACTTCCATCTAGAATTTGAAAATCAAAGTAGGTAAGGGGCTGCAATTCTAGGTTTAGAACGATCTCCACATTAGAAATGACATCTTTAGCTAGTTGATCAGAACATTCTCCCTCCCTACTATTGACAACTTGCTTACAATTTTCTCTCAAAATTTGAAAAGAAGAGAAACATAAGGGAAAATATTTTTCCCTTACTCTGAAGTTTTCTACATTTTCCTCATCGCTGTCATGGTTGCTTTGCAAAGGTTGATTGTCATGTCTAAGTTGCAACTGATCTTCTTCCTGCCAATGACATGTTGTTGATTGATTTGAATAGTCCACATCTATTCCATCCTTATGATCATCATCATACTGATCATACTTGGGTAAATCATCCATGGGTGAAATTCCATTGAACATGCATATCATGTTAGGATAATTTTCCACCACCCTCTGATTTTGAACTTCATCTTCGACTACATGGTGAATGGAATACATGAAAGAATCATTATCCAAACCATGGTACCAAGGGTGAGATGCAAAATTTTTGGGAACATTGACCTTTTCTTTTTCTGAAATCAATGGAACATGATGTCTTTGAACATCAAGTTTTTCTCTTATGCTAATCCTCCGCATCAGGTGTTGGCCAAGACATCTAGCTTCACTTCTGAAGATGGTATCCGTCTATTTTTTGTTCTATCTTTCTCTTCTACCTTTAACTTTTCTTTTTTGTTCAACAAGTTAGCTTCCACATCAACTGCAATGTTCTGCATTTCTTCGAGTGTTGCAGTGTTCCTTTCTCTTAATTGGAATGCCATCTCAGGATTGAAGGCATCTGGGAAATGCAAGTGGGATGATCTTGGGGGTGGCCTTATATCAAAAATCATTGCATGATATACCTTATTGAACCTTGCTAAAAACTATTGTACTGTTTCCCCTGGTTGTATTTTCAAATGGTCATACTCTTCTAGGATGAGAAAAACATTTCTCATGATCACCCATCGATCTAGGAAAGATTGCACAAACTGATGGTAATTTTTAATGCTTGCAGTTGGGAGATTTTTAAATCAGTTCTTAACTTTAGCTTACAAAGACAGGGCAAACATCCTTATATATACATCATCAGCTTCAACCTCATAAAGGTCAAGGAAATATTCAAACCTCTGGATGTGTTTTTCAATAGTAATATTGGCATTCTCTCCATCAAACTTGGGTAGATTATTGGTGTAATTGACAGGGAGGTCATGGAGAATATGAGGAAAATCTAGAGGTTTGTATATGTCTAGGATTTTCACAGGTATAGGAGGTAAATCAAGGGGCTTATAACTATATGGAATTTCAACCTATAACTCTAGGTTTTTTACATGTGTGTTAGATATCTTGACAGTTGTGGGGGATAAAGAAGAAGGCTTATGTATGTCAAGGCTTTCTATAGGTGTATGAGTATGTACAAAATATATGAGAATGGGCTCAATCCGTTGAGGCTCTTCGGGTTGAAAATGATTATCCTGGATTTCAACAATATACTCTGGACTAGGATCATGATAAGAGAGAAATTAATTGCAGATGAAACCAATAATATCATGAATACAATTTGAGCTTGAGTACCTAGTCTTTCTAGGTTTCTTGGTCATGCTTCAAGTTATTCCTCCAATATTGTCTTTGAGTCGACACTGTCTAGAGCTAGTTGGAGTCACTAGGTGAATGATCTCAGCCTTCTGGTGTTTGGTCACTGTCCACCATCAGTGATCAGATTTGTAGCTTGAAGTTTACTATTGGATAAAGCTTCCCCAGTATGGTCGCCATTATGTTATCACTCTGTAATTTTCCCAAGGCTGAAGAGGCAGTCACATAGGCAACATCAAAACCACTTCGAGTCTTGGATCTAGCCCTCCAAGACTCAGAGAGGGATCTCTCTATTTGATATAGATTTGTTTGAATAGATATTAGGCTAGTTATGCAGAACATGGGTTTGTTTATGGATTTGGTATGTTTGAGAGATCAAAAACTCAAATTTTTATTGGGCCATGGGGTCTACCTTTCTAAAAATGGATCTATCTCAGATGTAAATAATGTCACCATAGGGTAGGATAGAAATAATACTGGATCAAATTGAATTAAATGAAAGTGGAGGAGAGGAAAATAAGGGAAAATCCACCAAGCAGAGGAGAAGATAAGAATTCCTATGCTCAACTTCAGACGAAAACATGCAGACCATTAAAAGACCAGAAACAGAGTGCAAAAAACAAGTTTTGTTCGTAATATTTCTTTCAATGATTGGATCAGGGAAAAAATCAAATGGATTAATAGAGCAAGAAAACAATTACTCAGAGAAAAACATCACCATGCAGTCTAACACAAGAATCATGCAACTATAATTTTTATTTCTGGAAAGTCATCAAGAAAATTACAATGTTTCCCCTGTGGGGCATGAATCCAGAGCTCAATCATCAACCCTTTTACATATAAATGCACATAAATAAATAGAAGATATCCCCCAACAAGTTTCCAAAGTTGGATTCAACCACCTCGGCCAAAAATAACAACAAATCCCCAAAAATCATGAACTGTCTATCATGAAAGACGGGCCAAATTTCTGTGAAAAAGGGGTCCACACAGACATATGTTTCTCTTCAATGCTGACACCTAGGAAAAAATTGAAGGAGGTTATTGTATATAGGCATGTGTTGGATAAAAAATTTCTTTGGTTTTGCCAAATTCACCTCCATCTTGTCGCAACAGCTCCTGCAAAATCGGGACTGTAACAGAAAAACCAAAAATCCAAAAAAATGAGGCTAAATGACAGCTTTGATTCTCCCAATTGGTGGCACCTTGGAAAAATATACAAGTGTTTTGTGTTCTTCATCCCGTTCTAAACAAAAACCTCTTTCGGTTTTTTAAAATTCATCTCTGTTTGCCTGGAATCCGCTTCAAAAAATCACTGGTTGAAAATGTTGCGAAAGTGGTTTTGTTGGGGATAAGTGGTATTTCGGACTTTCACCCTGAACTTCAGATCGGAAGTTCAGGGTGAA
>JASDQU010013622.1:0-32231 GCA_032191745.1 Picea mariana | reverse complement strand
ACTTGTAGACCGTCCATATGCACACTGTCAGGATGACCGAGATCTGTGCACACTTTTTAATTACCATTCCGGAAACCCCCCCCACCCCTACCGTTAAAAGCAAGATGGTCGAGGGGGTCTGGAATCCACTGTCAACCGTTGATCTATGTGTTGCTAGATCGACCGTCGATCTAAGCACGTTCTTTATCCTCCAGGTGTGAATGTAGAAAAAACTTAGGTTTAGTTCTTTTTGTGGGTTTTGTGTGTTGTTTCCCTTGCTTTTGTCTCCATGGGGTTAGGAAACACCACTCAGCGTCAACAATCATGAATTTTCTTTTCTTTTCCTTGAAAATGATTTGCAGAAATGAAATATTATTTGCAAGAAAAAATACATCTAGAGTGAAATTTTTCCAGTCACCAGATGATCCTATGAATTATAGGGTTATAACAAGGTAAATACACACGATAATTATGGGGTGTTTCTGTGTACCCCAAAAATATCCCAACTTTAGCAGTCGGTTCCAGCTTCTTCCTGGCAGCCTTGGTCACATGCACATAAACAGATGAGCCAAAAATCTTAAAATGAGAAACTTCAAGTTTCTTATCAATGAAAGCTTCTTCAGGTGTACTCATGCTAAGTACTATGAGGACAACAGTTTTTCACATAAACCACAGTATTTCATGCTTCTTCCCACAAATGCATTGGTAGGCCCTAATCATGAAACATCACTCATGTTGCACCCATGATCGTTCTATTCTTCCTCTCCATGACCTCATTTTGCTGTGGATTATGAGGCGCTATGATTTCTCTTCGAATTCCTTCATTGCTCCATAAGTATTTGAATTCATTAGAGATGTATTCTCCACCATTATCGCTCCTCAGAGCCTTCACTTGCTTCCTTAGCTCTTTCTCCATGAATACTTTAAACTCACAGAACTTTGAGAATGTTTGATCCTTCTTCTGCATGAAAAAGATCCAACATTTACGAGAAAATTCATCAACAATAATAACATAATACTTATTTTTTTTTGTTGAAGCAACTAAGAATGGTCCACACACGTCTGTGTGAACTCTCTCCAGGATCACCGAAGCATGGTTCTCATTTTCATGAAAGGTGGAATTTACATACTTCCCCATGGTGCAACCCTTGCACTAATCTAACTGAGCAAGTGTTCCCATTGGAAGTCCATTAGATATTTGTTGCATGAGTTTCAATGCTCCATGATGAAGATGGCCCAATCGCCTGTGCCATAATTCACCCTCATCTTGGCTCACCACTTTTTCTGCCTTGCCCATCATGGCAGCACAGCCATCTACCTCCATCTTGTAGAGATTCTTAACTCGAATCCCTATCTTCTTGACTTGACCCATTGTTTTATGTCACAGTAAATCTTTTCCATCACTGAAAACAACGTCATAGCCTCTGTCCTCCAACATTGCGACTGAAAATAGGTTTTTCTTCAGACCTGGAACATGCATAACATATTTCAATTGAAATGGTTTACCTGATTCCCTATGAAAGGTAATGGTACTAATTCTAGTCACACTGTATCTTCCATCGTCGTGCATATCAATATGCATTTTGAGATCTTTCTCCTCCAAGTCACTGAAAATATCCTTATCTCCTGTCATGTGGAAGGAAGCGCCACTATCCAAATACCACACCAATACCAATGCACTTGATGCCATGCAGGCGATCAAAGAGAATTCAAGTTCAAATTACGAGGCAAGGGCCTCACCAGCTGCAGCTCCAACAACCTTCTTACTATTCTTCTTCTGCGAACAGTTAGTAGCGAGATGCCCATGTTTGTGACAGTAAAAACACTTCACTTAGGACAAATCCAGCTTCTTTCCTTTAGACTCGAATTTTGAATGGAATTTCTTCCCCTTCCCTTTCCTTGCCTTGGAAGCCAAAGAAAAATCCTATTCATCATATGCTTTGATGAAGAGCCATCTCTGGTGTTTCGCCTGAACTCCTCATGTGCTAGATCCGACCATAGTTGTTCCCAATCTATAAATTTTTCCCTTCCATTGACAGAGTCTTGATAACTATGAAAATTCTTGGGAAGTCCTAGAAGCGCCAAGCTCACCAAATCATCATCAGTGACTACTATTCCCACACTCCCCAGCTCATCTTGACATTGGACAAACTTTGTGATATATTTTGGAATGGAGTCGCCCTTCTCCATATTGATCTTCCTGAGTTTATCTTTGAGTGTCAATTTCCTATGGTCGCTGCTATTTTGGAATAGATCTGTCAAATCCTTCCACATTGAATATGGTGTGGATTTCCCATGGAGGTTTGAAACAATGTGGTCTTGTACTCCCTCCAACAAGATCCTCCTTGCCTTTTCCACTTTGTTTTGCCATGCATCAATATTTGCAACGTCTGCAGCATCTGGCTTAGGAACATCTTTGTCAATGAATTCCTTCAAGCCATTGTCTTTGAGTACTACCTCCATCCTGTCCTTCTAAGAAATATAGTTCAAAATTCCCTCGAGTTTATATTCTAATCTCAAGCCATTGAAATCCATTTCGATCTTGAATCAGTTGTAGCACTAAGAAAGTCTTTCTGCAAATTCGAATTCTATCCAATCACAAACTCAACTTTTGCAATTTCATGTGCTCTGATACCATGTAGAAATTTCAATACAAATTATGTATTGCCTGGATTCTTCTGATCTAACAATTATATGCCACTGTTAAATACAGAATCGTTTCTACAAATATTCTTGTGGAATTTAAAACACGATCGCCAATTGCAATATCAAGAAGAAAGATCAATCACACATAACACAGATGTTTTTACCGGGAAACCATAAATCTAAAAACCCCACTATCATATATTATGTTTATATCATGGATCATGAAACAATATCATACAAAACTCTAGTCCAAGAGCTCTCAGTACAATATACAATCGTCTCACACTGTCATACAAAAATTGACAAATTCATGTGCCAATTTACTGCCTCCAGACAACCTGCCTCCTCTGCCCAATCCCTGTTGATCGAAATCCCTACAATGAATTTGAATCCCTCTTGCCTAGGCTGTGCATTCCTAATGTGCACATCCACTGTGTGTGTGGTTTCATGAGTGCACTCACTAATGTCACAATTGATATTCAAATTTTCCCTTTCACATGTTATCTCAATTGGGTCTCCACTAGATCTGACATGCATGTAATTAGCAGTGGTAAATCTTCAGTTTCATGTGAGATCACTGATTGTGAATTAATTAATAATTAATTCATGGATCTCTCACTAGTGTAAGTTCAATTACAACTAGTACAATTGAGCTTAACTCACTTAACTGAGTTAAACTACTTCACAACTCACATAACTACACATCCAACTCTGTTACAACTTTGAATCACTCAGTTACAACTAATTCGACTTGGATGTCCCACCAGTCAACCTTTGAACTTGAATTTCCTATAGCTAACTGATTTGCCATTTCAGTTAACTATTTTCAAGTAATTATGAGATAATAGATTAATATTTATTGTCCAATTTATTTAATGGAAAAATAAATTAGACACACATTTCTTGTTGACTTTTCAACAAGCACTTCAAAATATTTTTTCGATTCTCAGAGACTTTTTCTCAAATCTCCCTAGTGTATTCGGAACCTTCCACAAGAATTCTCCTTGTGCACACCAAATATTTTCTCACCGCCTATAATTGATAATTTGCTTGATCAATTGAAATATGCTAAGTATTTTACTAAGTTGGTCTTGAGAAGTGGATATTATCAGATTAGGATTGTTGAAAGAGACACACAGAAGACAACTTTCAAAATAAAGCAAGGTTTTTTTGAATGGATGGTTATGCCATTTGGGATTTGTAATGCTCCTAAAACATTCATGAGAGTTATGAATGATGTTTTAAGGCCCTTTCTTGATGATTGTGTAATTTTCTACTTGGTTGACATATTGATATTTAGAAAATCTCATGAATAGCATGTTAGGCATGTAAAGAATGTTTTAGATGTCTTGAATAAGGAAAATGTGTTTTTAAAGATGTCTAAATGTGAGTATGGAAAGACCTCACTTGTTTACTTGGGACATATTGTTGGAGGAGGAGAAATGAAAATATATCCTTCCAAGGTCAAAGTCATTTTTATTGGCCCAAGCCCAACAATGTAACAGAGGTAAGAAGATTTTTGGGAGCAACCCAATATTGGAGAAATTTTATTGCTAACTTCTCTTCAATTGCAACTACATTACATGCAGTGAAAAGAATCAAGAAAGTTTTCCAATGGGGAGGCAAGAAACAAAAAGACTTTGATGCATTGAAGGAGAAAATTAGTTCAACTCTGTTTCTTGCACTTCCTGATTTGAGACATCCATTTGAGATACAAACAGATGCAAGTAACTATGCCATGGGAGCAGTCTTATTGCAACATGGTAAGCCCATTTGTTTTCATTCCAATACTTTTAATGGTGTTGTGATTAATTATCCTACATATTACAAGGAGTTGTATGCATTGGTACAAAGTGTGAAAAAATGGAAACATTATTTGTTGGGAAAAGAAACTGTTATTCAAAAAGATCATCAACCATTGCAATACTTGCAATCAAAAACAAAGCTACAACAATCAAGGCACTTCAGATGGATGGGTTTCGTACAACAATTTCACTTGGTTATCAGGTATAAGAAAGGCATTTATAACAACGTTAGTGATATGATTTCTAGGGCTATTGTTAGTACTTCAGTTATTCTTAAGAATAATTCTATCATGCATGAGAGCTATGCTGAACAATATGCTTTAGATGTTGATTTTAAAGAGGTTTATGCAAATTTGTGTCATTATAACCAAGTTGAGGAATTGGATTACCATGTGCATGATAAGCTTTTGTATCATCTTGGCAAGCTATGAATTCCACAATTTGAAAGAGCCAACATCATAAGGGAAGCACATTCTTCTCTTATTGCTGGCCACTTTGGTGTAGTCAAGACGATGGCTAATTTGCAAACATATTGCTATTGGCCTAAAATGGATGAAAGTGTTTCACAATATGTAAGAGGATGTTATTTATGTGATACAAGTAAGTCTAGAATGTTATCACTCTGTAATTTTCCCAAGGTTGTGAAGGAAGTCACAGAGGCAACATCAAAACCATTTCGAGTCTTGGATCTAGCCCTCCAAGACTCAGAGAGGGATCTCTTTGTTTGATATAGATTTGTTTGAAAAAGGATATTAGGCTAGTTATGCAGAACATAGGTTTGTTTTTAAGAATTGGGCAGGGGAAGAGAAAGAAACCATGGGCTATGGGGTCACTGAAACAAATGATCACAAATCCATGTCAAAAGGCTAATATTTGCAGGGCAAGGTAGTCAATTCATTGGATCCTTTAATTTGAATGAAATGGGAGAGATGGAATAGGTTAAGAAATCCAATTTAAACATAGAGCAACTAAGAATTCTGAGTTTAATCTTCAGTGGAAAACATAAAAAACTATACCAAGCCAGAGACAGAGGGTACATTAAAACCAATTATGTTCTTAATATTCTCAGAATAATTCAGAGGCATACATTAATTATGATAACAGAGAAACAAATTTAAAAATAGGGATGCACATCACCAGCTAAAATAGTCACAAGAATCCTACAGTGTAACACTGTATTATTGAATTGATGAAAATATAGAAAGCTCAGTGAGCTGTTTTACAAAAACTAAATCATGGTCCCCTAACTCCTCAATTTCACATGTGTTTCATTACAATATATAAAAAATATTCTCCCCATGCTCAGGAGGTCGAATTTAACCACCTCGCACAAAAATAGAAGTAAAATCTTTGAAAATCCTGAACTGTCCTCCTTAAAAAATAGGGCGAATTTCTGCAAAAAATGGGTTTGCACAAACATATGGTTCTCTTTAATAATGACACCTGGGAAAAAACTGAAGGAGGGTATTTTATATGAGCATGTTATGGAAAAAAACCTCTTTTGGTTTCGCCGAATTCGCCTCCATATCGCCGAAATAGCTCCTGCAAAATCAAGATTGTAACAAAAAAATGAAAAACTGGAAAAATGGGGCTATAAGATGGCTTATATTATCCCTTCACATGGTACCTGTGAAAAAACTGAGAGAATTTTTTGTTATTCGGCCCGTTACCAAGGAAAACCTCTCTCGGTTTTTCAAAATTTGTTTTCCTTTGCCCGGAATAGGCTTCAGAAGCTAACATATGAAACAACCCATATCAGACCCCTAGGTGCGATGGGACATGAGGGGGGTCCGACATGCACGGGTGAGTGGGTATAAAACTTAGGATACTTTTAGTTTTAGTTTTTTTTAAATTTTTAGTTTTTTGTTTTATGTTTTGTTTTATTATGTTTTTTTTTATTGTTTTGTTTTTTATATATTTTAAATTAAGTTTTGTTTATTGTTTAATGTATGTTTTTATTAATGTTTTTTTTTATTTTTTATATTGTTTTTTGTTTTTCTTTATATATTTTATAATTTGTTTTATTTAATTAATATATGTTTTTTATTATTGTTTTATTATATTATTTATTTTAATTGTATATGTTTTATTTAATGTTTAATTAATAAACACTAACCTAATTACTAATTTAACATCTAACTTAATTATTAATTAATTAATCAATTAATTAATTAATAACTAGTCTAACATATTTTAATTAACTATACTAATTGTATTACTAACATTATTAATCTATTGTTCTTTTTAGCCTAAGTTTGTTTATTCATGGATGGGTGGTGGGTGAGATGTAGCCAACGGGACGAATGGGCAAAGGAAGTGAGTGGCGCAGAGGTGGATGAAGGATGCAACAGGGTGATGAAGGATCGGGCGAAAAATGGATAGAAGGGAAAAAGGAATCAACCGAGCCAGAAGTATTCATCACGGGAGCAATGCCAAATCAGTAGCCGAAGAATCGAGTTACCTATAATTATAGGACCCCAACATAGAAAAAAAAAGTTAGGATTGTATACTCCACTTCCAATTCCTTCTCATCCTTGGGAAAGCATTTCCATGGACATTGTAGGAGGATTACCTATGTCTAAAAAGAATCATGATTATCTTTATGTTGTGGTTAACCATTTCAGAAAAAATGTGTATTTTGATGCCTTGTAAGAAGTAGGTTATAGCTAAACAAATGACACAAATGTTCTTTCAACATGTATGGGTACATTTTGGGTTTCCCAAATCTATTATTTTTTATCAAGATTCTCGATTTATTGGGAACTTTTGGTCAAGTTTATGGGCACTCATGGACACCAAATCAAAAAAAGAGCACATTATTTCATTCGCAAACTGATGGTCAAACATAAGTGGTGAATAGAAAAGTAGTACATATTCTTCATGGTTATTGCAGCAAACATCCTAAGCTTTAGGATGAGCACCTACACTACATTCAACATGCTTATAATCGGGCAAAGCATTCATTGACTCAAACATCTCCATTTGAGGCATATTTTGGTTATTTGCCAAAATCTCCTTTAGATTTTATCTTTGAGAAGGATGTTGTTATTGATGGTCATTGTGACATTGATAGAACAAAGAAGTTCATTGAACAAATACAATTAGTGCATCAAATGGTACAAGAACAGTTGGAAAAGAAACAAGACAAGTACAAGACAAGACATGACAAGCATCATGTTGATCACAGTTTCCAAGTTGGAGATGAAGTTTGGCTTTAGATTAGAAAAAAGAGGCTTAAAGGAGAAGGTAAAAACCTGAAACCAATTAGATATGGACCTTTTAAGATTCTTGAAAATATTGGTAACAATGCATTCCGTTTGGATTTGCCTGTTTATATGCAAATGTATGTAGTTCTTAATGTTGAGAATTTGAGATTGTATGAGCCTCCTTTGATTTATGATTAAGGAGAGAATTTTAAAATTCCTTCCATAGATGACTTCTCTCTAGAATATCTTTCAGAATTGCGTGAGGATACAATCCTTGACAGAAAGATAAGAACTTCAAAACGAGGGAATGTGGAGTAACTTTGTGTTGGCCTCAAAGGCACAAATCCAAGAAAATATACGTGGATTGAGGTTGGAAAGGTGAGGGAATTGTACCCTCATATTCATATTGACCGAGATATTATTTTGGAGGTCCAAACTCTTCCCAATGGGGAGGAGTGATCGAGGGGATCAAAAAATGCTCAAAAATAAAAGTGTTCAAAATCACTCAAAAATGGATTCATTGCATAGATTTTTTCTTCACGATCCCAATGCAACTTGAACGAGCTCAAACGAGTTCGTATGAGGGAGATATCACGTTTTGTCTATTTTCCCAAACAAGAAAAATTTTGCTGACTATACATTTTGTACAGACCACATGGCAGCTGACTGTACAGTTCGTACGACTGTACAATTGACATGGCAAGGGGAGTTGGTAGGATGAGTGGGCAAGTGTATGACATGGACCAATATTGAACTGACACATGTCATTTTGTGTGGGCAATGAAAGGGTTCCATGTGGCCTAGTCAAGGGCCTCCACGTGGCACCCCCTTGATTGGTTGATGGGTAAAACGTTTGGAATAGGCTACGCGGGGGTCAAACCCACGACCTATGGACCGTAAGAGACTTCACGTAGGCCAGGCCACCAACCTGCCTACTAGTTTTGACTTAACCTTATACACCACGACTTCTATTTGAGTTTGAACCTGGTTCATTCGACCAAAAGAAAGGGTTGGGGCTTGGCCCTAGCCCTTGGTCACACTACACTACAACATTTCCATATGAATGATAGCATGGAGATTTCAAGAACCAGACAACGGGGGTGGGATTTTAGCCCAGCTCATGGACACCTGCGCAACCAACAACTCGAAAGACATGGCTAAACTTTTAGGGGGTTAGGTGATGGTGCAAGCCCTTAGCACTAGCCCTCGACCACATGGAACACATGACCAACAACTCCACTCCTTAGGGTGCTTGGCGTTCTAACTGTGTGACATTTTCACCCACAATCTGGAATGGTACGTGGAGCTATTTTTTGGCACAGGAAAGCATGCAGAGGCTGGGTGGGATGACTGTGTGCATGTTTTGGAGAGCAAAGACAATAGATTATTGGAGAAAAATTCCAGGAGTTGTATGTTCTCCATTTTTTGGCCTAACCAGGTACAAAAAGATCCTAGCTAGGGGTTTTGGGAAATTTTGGATCCATTGGAGCCATCTGTTTTTCATTCTGAGTATTATAAAGCACTGATTTTAACACTTTGATCATATAATGAAAATGATCCATTGGAAGATGGACTAGGAGATGTAGCCCAAGAGAGGGGTGAACTCTATCATTTTGTTGTGTTATGTTTTTATTATGATGGTTGTTTATGTTTATTTATGTTGTTCATTTCAAGTATAAAAACTCAATATTTTCATGTGCTTACAACTTGATGCAATTGCCCAAGTCACATACATTTTCCACTTGAAAATTTGTATACACAAACCCTTTTCATTTTCATATTACTACTCCTTCGCAAATACAAAGAAATCATGTTATGGGAAAAATGCTCACAGGGATATCAACGAATAGATCAGTAAGATCTCCCTAGGATCATCCTAGCTATACTAGATAGTAGGGGGTAGACTTCCTATTATATTCTTAGAAACAAGTAATAGAATCACATACAAAGAGATAAGTAGATGGCTTACCTATTCCTGAAGGTTGTCCTTAGCCTCTCCTGGCATGGTAGAAACCGTCTGATTATCGGTCATTAAGGTATATCGTTAACAAATGCGATTGGACCCATCGATGATGAAGATGGAACCAAAGGTACCTAGTACAATATAGAGAGTGTGAATAGAGGATCTGACGTTGAACACTCATAGAATCAATCGATCATGAGTCAATGAAGGAAACCCACCGTCGATCATGAGGAGGTTGATTGTGAGGAGGCCTGCCACTGATGATTGCAAGATCCAAAGTACTAGCTGGTTTCTAAATCCCTAGCCTAGATGATGTGTTGAAGTCGATAGGAATATATCCATCAAAGGAGGGACTTGATGTATCCCCCTTCAATCTACATGAAAAATACACTAAGAGATTATGTGAAGAGAGAGTATCACAAAGTACAACTGAACCAGGGATGGCCGACTTATAAATTCAGCAAAATAGTAGATGATCGACTCAAGATTAAAATTCCCTTGAACATATAGCATGACACAATGGTGAATTGGAAGCAATACACAAGATTTCCAAATGAATATAGTGCAACAACGCAAGAGGCATTGAAGGATTGTCCATAATGACTGGATGAGTAACCATCCAAAGGCGTTTCTGTGACTCATATTACTGGGATGGATCTAAGCAAGATAAAACCCAACTGTATGATAAGGACTCAAACAAGTGTTATGTTCAAGGGAGAATCGACTGACAATGCCATGTTGATAATATATCAATGGTGAAAAACCCCCACTCTTTTTTTAATTTTTTTTGGTATTTTCTATCTCCTTCATGGTTTAACAAGCATGAAAGACTGATACAAGTATTCTCGGTCTCCTTCATGATTTAACGAGCATGAAAGAGATACCCAAATAATCTTGATGTTATTTTTCGTAAATTTAGTCCCCCAATCCCGAAAAAGTATAAAACAATACAAGGGAGAACTTTTCTAGCCCATGTGGACTAGAGTATTCCATTTTCATAAGTAGTCCATTTGGCCCATAAAAGGGTTAAACTTATACTGAATAAACATCCTTTCAAACCATTTAACGAGTGTGAAAGAAAACAAGCTAACTCAACAATATTTTCAAGTTTAAAGAGTTTAAAAAGAGCTTAAAGGAGACTCAACGAGAGAGAACAAGTGACTTAACAGAATGCTCCTATGTTACAAGCACGTGGAACTAACCTAAGAAATGAAGAATGAAAATGGTACTGTCAAGTGAGGTCCACTCTTAGAAACTTGTTCTCCCCCTGGGTAGGTGAATCAAAAATGAAGGCCAAATAATGCAAGAGGTGTATGGTCAAGACTAATGCATAGCAGTAAGTGGGATATGGGAAAACAACAATGTAGCGGTAGGAGGCATTATGTGAGAAACAAATGCGTAGGTGGTCACCATTTAAAAAAAAATTGGAACCCCACAGGACATGGCTAGAATAAATATGAAAAGAGGAGAATGAGGCTCAATCTTCAAATAATGGTGGGGCTACAAGAGGGCTCCCGAGCTTACGAAAAAATTACAGCATGGGCACCAGATGACATTTTGGCTACTAACTAGGGAGCCCATGATAGGTAGGAACTACCAAACAAGTTACAACATGCAAAAGGAGTGGTTAGTGTCTCAATCGGTCGAGTTTGAACCTAAGGTATAATGTTGGAAATATGGATAGTTAATCGTGTAGAGAGGGAAATCCAGTGAAAATCCTATCCCTATATGTCGGTTTAGGAACACGTACCTCAAGTTTAGGGGATGTTTCCATATTTGAAAAAACAAAGTCCCCAGAATCATGTCAAACACATGTAAACTAGATTCCAAGGTCAAAACACATAGTGAAATCTCAAAAAAGAAAACAATTTTGGATTTTTTGGATATGAAACATGCAAAAAAAAATCTCTCACACCACACACCTATGTAAAAGGCACTACAAATCTTGATGGTTTACACTAATTAGAGCCCATAGATAGGATCAAGCAAAGGATGTTTTTTGTAATTGATAAACTCATGGGCTTATGTTGGCATCATATGGCTCACCATGTTGAGGCCATGCCACATAGGGATGAATCTTTGCGGCCGAAGATACTCATCATGAGTGGTTTTGTGAGCTATGGAAGATCCTTGATGGGATCCATCAAGAAATGAGTGAGGCATGAAACAAAAATATTCATAGGAAGGGAGGGAAAATAACTCAGTGGAAAGTTCCAAAAACAAAATCCAAGGTGAAAAAGGGCCATGACTAGGAAGGATACCAGATTCCCCAGAAAATGCCCCTAGTCCTATATCAAAACTCATCATGTCAACTCTCATCGATTATGAACTAGGGAGGATGGATTATTAATGATGCTCATATTCCCTAGGCTTATCAGTTGAATCCATGACTTCCAAGATGACCTTTTTTGAAGGAAACTCAAAATCAAGGGAGTCATGTGAACTTGGAGATTCAATAACCCATACGGGTGGAGTAGGTTGATCACACTCCATGTGAGGATGGAGGTGTTGAAAAATATCAATTGATGGTAATGGTATTTTCAGATCGACAATCTCAACCATGGTGAGTGTCAAGGTTTCCCTAAATTGCACCATACATGCATACCTGGCACCAGGCCATCTTGCTATTTTTGCCAAGCCATCACTGAGCAGCTCTTCTTAAAAACACTATTTTTGAATATGTACACACCCTTCACCACTAATTCCCATGTATGTGTTCTAGCTGAACCACTAATTCCCCCATATGTACACTAGCTGCACCATTACAGCCCGCGTATGCCCACAAAAGTTGCAAAAAATAAAAAGTTGCAAGGAATTCGTTGAGATTACGGGTTGTTGGGTGGTTTCCCAACCAATTCATTGCCTATAGCCCGTCACCCAACCAAATAACCATCATTTTTTCATATAGAAGGCGGTTTTGGGGTCTCATTCCAAGGAGAAACATAAGAACAATGAAACTCTACCCATTTCACTTTCCCCCCTTGCCCCAAGAATTTGCAACCACATTGTGAGTTTTGAGCCAAAATTCCTTATTCTTGCCGTTTTCCTCATTCATAAGCCTGTGCCCATTCTCTAGAGAGAAATGTGAGAGAAGAAGGATACGTGGAAGTAGTTGGAGCTTGGTGAAGAGGATCCCAGGACCAGGTTCAAGGAGTAGTCGTCGATCTCATTTTGTAAGTGACTTTGTGAGATTAATATAAAGAAGTACTTTTTCCATCCCGCCATATGATGTGTTCAATATTTATGTTTGATTTACATTTTGTTATGACATATAACCCACTAATTCATATATAGAATTCATTTTCGTAGTTTCTCGTTTGTCTTTTTGTGAATGCGGGTCAACTTGGGAGGATATTTTCATTCGCGAAGCGCCCGAATGCATAGGGATAGACACCAAACACAGAGTCTAAGGTAAGACTACCGGATCCCTATACTTTGTACTTTATGCATGAATGTGGGGTATTGTCATTATATTTGTTAAAAGTAGGAGACTTTAGACGGTTAGCTATGCCTGCACTTTAGAACCCTAGTGTAGTTAGTAGGGAGGTTTTTCCACTATAGCAGAATTGGTGACCATACTGGGGAGCCTCTAGGGTTTTCTAGGGATGTTTTTGGGTGTTTTAATTGGTTTGATTACCTGTTTTGAGTTTTCTGTAAGTTTCTGAATCTTGAAGGGATTCTGGTCTGCCATACCAGTACTCCCTGCCTAGTCAACTTGACTATTAGTTTCTTTTTTGGGGGAAGTTACAAAGGTGTACGTGGCCCACAATGGGTCTTCACACGTACATGTGTGCCCTGCCTTTGGATAGCTTGCATACATACATAGGCTTCTTAAGTGTCAGTAGTGTGCCTATATCAGGGAGCCTTTTTTTAAGAAGGGGCAGTCATCCTCTTCCCTATGTGAAGTCATTCTTCTCAGAGGTTTCTTGATCTAGTAATGGTCTCTGTTATTACAGTTTTTAGCCTGGGTTTGACATCAGTTTCTTTATCTTTCAAGATTTCTTGTGTTCTTTGAAAGGGTCTTTTCGAAGAGTCTGTGATTTTTTTTGTTTTGCCTTTGAGGTTATGTCAATAGCTCCTTATGATCCACAGTAGACCATAATTCAGTTTCTTTGGTGTTATCTTGTCTTCATTTTTCCCTTTTGCTTGCTTTAGAAGAAAAGAAAAAGAATCCATTTTCAAGTTTCTTATTTTAAAGCATAAACAAAAATAAAAAATAAAAGTTTTATTTTCATTTTTTGGTTAGGTAGCTAGGTAAGTTATTTTTCAGGAAGAAGAGTTCTCTCTTAAGTTCTTTACTGAATGATTAGGACTTTAAGTAGCTCGTAGTCGAGCGAAATTTAGTTTTAGGTTTTTCTTTTAAAAGATCTTAGAAAGAAAAGTAGTCAGAGAATTTGGTTAAAGAGTTTCAATTTGCAAATCT
Organism: Picea mariana; assembly: GCA_032191745.1. NCBI lineage: Eukaryota > Viridiplantae > Streptophyta > Pinopsida > Pinales > Pinaceae > Picea > Picea mariana. The sequence continues at coordinate 18,209 of JASDQU010013622.1, read as the reverse complement.
TTATTTGTCAAAAGAAGTAATTTTGTTTCTAGCATTTGTTATTCTCTTTTGTCTCTTAACAAACACCACCAGTTTCATTTTCTTTCCTTTGACTTAAGACAAACCACTTAAAATCAATGCTTAGTTAAAATTTATTAGACTTTGTGTTTGTAGGTTCCATCAACCGGATTAGGCTAGAGCCTTGATTTAGGTTGGAGAGGAAACTCTTCAAGGCTATAAAACAAACATAGGAGTCTCTGTTAGGGAGTGAAAAAGTCCAGTAACGTAGAAATTATATATGATCCCCCTCTAACACAGGGGCTCAACATGAGTTCGTGTGTGGAAAGGTAGCGGAGATAACCCCTCCAAAGTCGGACCAAGCGTAGTGGGGAATGCATATAAAGGGCTTGTCTTCGGATTTCGTTGATCGCATTTGACACAGAGCTTCATGGGTCTCGAATCCATTCAAGGTCCTCAGTCGTCTTTCGGAACAATTGTTTTCGATGCCCTTGATAGGTTTTGGGCTTGATACCCTTCTCATTACGGTCCACCCGACTGTCGACTGTACCCGCCTGGTAATTGTTCACGAGTTGGCAACCTAGTTGCCTTTACTTTAGGGACTTACATAGGTGACTGCAGGGGTATACTGCAATTCCTAGGAAAGACATCAGGCCACGCTTTGTAGAGTATACCTGAAGGGTGCTTCCATGTTTGAGCTGCACTTGCACTGGTAACTGTTCTTCCAACTAGTTGTAGTGGTTTGATTTCTTTATCTCTATGAAATTTTATAGTGCGTGTTTTGGTCTTCAACGTTAGAAATCCCTAGTGTGTTGTTGATATTCTCCCATAGTGGAAGATCAAGAGATTTGTTGGTCACGAAGGCTCTTGGGCCTACCACTGGTTAACTTGGAGCCATCACCACGACCACGAAGGAAAATACTTGACCAAGAAGGGTCATTTGAGGCAACCGAACCACAGGAAACTGTACCCGAGCCAACTCCGAGAGGAAAACATTCGAATCTGGAGGAATCGACTATTTTTGACCTTGGAGAGGAAGATCTTGGTCCATATAACCCTCCGATCATTGACTTGTCGGCAAAACTTTTGATAAATCTTTCCCCTCTAAGGGTAACGCATCACGAGCATCAGATAGTCCTGCAAGCAACGATGGAAGCAAATGCTACTACTTTTTCGGGGAGTCCTCATACTCCCTCTACGGCTGCCACTGCTGGGGGCGTTACACCTCCTAACTTACCTTGGTAGGTTTGGGCCACCATGGTCTCGACTGCCTCTACCTCAGGTAGTGGTTCGATTCTTTCTATGGTGGCAATCACTGCACCGTCTACACAGAGTGTGATGGGTCCTCCATTTTCATACAAGATGCCCAACTTTGATACGAACACAATCCTCACCTACTCCACCCTACAGACCATGGGTCTGGGAGGAGGGAGCTCAAACACTCCTCTACAAGGGTCCATGGGGGGCACCTCAGCCCCTTATAATGCTTTCCCTTACGATGAGGGTCATATACCTCCGTCATCCCCCTCGCTCGGTGATGCTTATCAGTAGCCCGTCTGGTTGAGCATGAACTACAGCTTGTTTGGAGCAGTTAGTCAAGGAAATTTTTCCATTACCACACCAGAGGGTTATTTTCCATTCTCTTTGTTTGGCACATTTGGTAACAACACATTCTCATTAGCCGTAATCTCGGTCAGGGGAAACCCTAGTTTTAGATCACAAAATCCTGCGCAGGGTATTATTCCTGCATAGGGGGCACACACTTCTCAAGGACCTTGGAATCCGTGGCAGGGATCAGTTCCATCGTCAGAGATGTCGACCGAGGGCAACCCCTTCCATGGTCAATGGAACCTCGGGCAAGGCTCAATACCTATGCCCATAGGACCGACAGGGGGAAACCCTTTCCAGAACCTTTAGAACACTACGTCAGGATCAATCCCTTCTTAGCCCTCAACGTCCTACTATGAGAGTCATCCGATGGCATCTCAACAAGCACAGTATCTGAATGTTGGCCTAGGCCATGGCGTTTACCAGAAACTGGGCCAACGGCCTAACTTTTCCTGGCAACCTGGTGCCAGCCAAATTCCAGTCTCCTTTCCTCCTGTACATACTCAACAACCCAAGATATTGTTTCTGGAAACGTTTCATTTGCTAGACTTGTCAAGATTGTTAAACGACACAATCTATCATGATCCGCGTTAGCCTCCCATGTCGAAAAAGTTTCCCTCAGAAATTCCAAAGTTCGAGGGTAAGCCTTATGAAGATCCATGTGATCATGTGACCATGTTTCACCTATGGTGCTCATCCAACTCTTTAAGGGATGATTCCGTTCAGTTGCATATATTTCAATGCACTCTTATCGAGAGTTCCACGAAATGGCACATCAAGCTCAACCGCTTGAGATACTCTACTTTTGGTGAATTGGCAATGGTTTTCTTCAACCATTTTCAATTACCTGTGAGATACAATGTCGAAACAGAAATGCTGGCCAAATTTGAGCAAACAAAGGTTGACCATATCTCTGATCACATCCGAGAATGGCGATGCCAGAAAAGTTTGATAAAAAGTACCAGTTCCACCAGCATTCCTGCTGGAATGGTTCCTTAATTATTTGGTACCCCATCTATCCAAGGACGTAGCAATGTCGGGGGTATTTTCAGAGGAAGAGATGATAATGAGAGTTCAACATCTATAGTTGATTTACTCTCAGTCTGGTTTACTTTATGAGGTTTTGCTAGATGCACCGAGGTATATTCTTGACAATACCAGACATAAGTTTGGACCACATGTTGATGGCATCATCTTTTGAGCACAAGAAAATCCCATTGATTCACTTTCAAACCAATTGTAGCAATTGACGATACAACAAACAACGGCTAACCAAACCTCTAGTTCGACTGCTCCCCCTACTCAATTGGCGAATGTACATAGTGTGCAATCAATGAACCTGGAGTCCAACTAGTAGGATGAAGGGAAACAAAAACAATGAAAGAAGGGTAAGGGGGATAAGAAACCCACCAATAATGCTGGCAGGGGAAACACCGAGAGAAAGAAGTCGAAGTATCCATGTAATATTTTCACGAAATACCACTCGACTCACCTATTCCCTCGACTCACGGAGGCCCCAAATTTATTGGTGCAGCATCAACCTGTAGTGTTAACAGACCCATTTCCTCATGGGAAAAATTTAACTCAAGCCTTTGCGAATGTGGATGGGGGTAGTTAGGGACCCCCTTTGTCATCTAGCAATCCCTCAACCTCGAATGTTTATATGTTGAAATGTGATGCTCACATAGTTACTAGGACACATGATTATGGAATGCCAAACACTTCTAAGAAGGGTAAAGAGGCCGAGAGCCCATCTGTTCCTATCCATATTGAGAGAACGATGGGAAATACAATGACACACATCTCGAAAGGGGCATTCAAAAAGACTTCACAAAATAAAAATGCAAAGGCCACATAGAATTACTCTGTGGTGGAGGATTTGTCATAAACCCCTTTTGCATTGTCTTCTTTGGAGGTCCTCCAGAGCTTCCCTTCAGAGAGAAAGGCTCTGCTAGCTACCTTAGGATCCACTAAGACATGTAATCCAGGAACTATCATGCTTGATACAACCAACGTAAAGCCTCGTCTCCCATACCATGTCGCATTTCAAATAGCAGTTTCTCATCCCACGAAATCTTTTACCTAGAATATTTTCTGCACGGTGGTTGATGAGGGTGCCTCGACATGCGTGATGTCATTGGCATGTTGGAAGGCCAANTGGTCGATGTGCCTCTTGACTACAACCTCTTGTTAGGAAGGAGTTGTACAAATTCTTTGCATGCAGTGGTCGCCACAGTTTTTTAGGTCTTTTTGTTTCCACACGAGGGTCGAATAGTGACCATTGATCAATTGTCTTTCTTCAGGCCTGACCCTTCATCGGGGGCATCCACGGTCCCGATGATTGATAACCGAAGACATCGTCAACATGGGGGTTGGTTTGTTCCCACATCTCATGGGTACCTTTGATTACCTGCCTCCTTCCGACGATGTCAATATGATATCGACTGTCCCTGACCAACCTAAGGCCGAAATATTTTCAGTTTCATCGTTTTGTATGACTTACTTTAATGATATGTGGATTCTTCCTTCCCCATCAGCCACGATGGAAGGGACAGGGAACCATGGCATGTCCATGCCCTTGTCCGCAGTAGAATTTGCATACTCTATAGTCGATCAAGCTTCAACCGACCCGGATCTGACTCCTACATCAAAGTTAGATCTAGTTCTCGAGCCTGCCTGGGCTCAAGATTCCTTTGCCACCACTGATTCTTTAGACTTGGTGTTTCCCTTTGACGAGGTGATTTTAGAGGCATTGAATGGTCCAGACAAACCCTAGGATGATATCCACCACAGATCTTATTTCCTCCCAGAGTTAAGAAGAATAGAGGCAAGAGAATTTGTGTTGACTATGACTCGAGATAGGTCTTGTCCTATTAATCCTCTCGCTATGCAGGAAGTTTATGCTGAGGGTAATATGGAAACCATCGCTAAAATGATACCTATAGACATATCTATAACCCTTGGAGTCATGGCTAATGTCTTCATCAGAGTAGACTGCTCCCCTGAGGAGATTCAAATCTATACAGATTTATTTAAAGAGTTCCACGATGTTTTTGGATGGTCTTACAAGGAAATGCCAGGCATTGATCCAATAATTGTTGAACATGAAATCACGACTTATCCTGATGCCAAGCTGGTCTGGCAGAAGATTCATCTGTTCAATCCTCAGAAAGCAACATTTATTAAGGATGAAGTAGAGAAACTACTCAAAGCTAGTTTCATCTACCCCGTCCAGTTGACTCAATGGGTGTCAAATCTCGTTGTGGTTAACAAAAAGAAGGGAACGATTCACGTATGTATGAACTTTTGTGATTTGAATAAGGCCTATCCAAAGGATTATTTCCCCACCCCATTCATTGACCAAATTGACGATGAATGTGCAGGCTATGAGGTATTTTATTTCATGGATCATTTTTCATGATACAGCCACATACAGATTAAGCCCAAAGACTAGCATAAAACAAATTTTATCTGTCCATGGGGTACATTTTCTTATCGGAAGATGCCTTTTGGACTAAAGAATGTTGGAGCCAATTTTTAGCGGGCCGTGTATTTTGCTTTCCACGAACTCAAGCACATAATCGAGGCTTATCTTGATGATTTAGTGTCACGATCTCGTAAGAGAGTTGATCATCCTATGCACCTTCAACTTATCTTTGAGAGATGTCGCTACTATTGGATTTGCTTGAATCCAAACAAGTGTAGTTTTTGGGTGATGTTGGGTCTTCTATTAGGTTTCATAGTGTCAACAATAGGTATCGTGTTCAATCCTCTAAATTTTGAGGCGATACTTCAATTGCCTCCCCCATGCACAGTCCCTCAGCTTCAGAGTTTACAGGGAAAAGATAATTGTCTTCGGCATTTTATCACAAACTATGCCGAGATAACAAAAGGGTTTATGCGTCTACTGAATAAGGGCATTCCTTTCCATTTGGATGAAGCCTCTCAATGCTCTTTTGAAACATTGAAACACACCCTCACATCTTCCCTTCTACTTCGGCCACCCAATTATAATAAAGATTTCTTATTTTACTTGGTTGCTGCAGAGTCGACCATCGGTATGGTCTTGGTTCAAGAGGATGATTTTCTTGAAGAACATGTCATTTATTACCTAAGCCAAGGCCTGGTTGGACCAGAACTCAACTACTCTCATTTTGAGAAAATTTCATTGGCAACAGTACATGTTGTCCAACGGTTCCATCATTATATATTATTTCTCAAGACCACCATCATTGCCATTGTGAATCCATTCCAATACGTGTTGACTCGACGTGTAATTGGCGGAAAGATCAGTAGATGGATAGTTATCCTCAAGGAATTTGACTTAGATTTTGTGTTTGTGAAATTTAAAAATTCAGTGGTCTTTACGAAACTTATCTCAGAACTTTTGGTCGAATCAAGTGATGTTACGTCTGAAGAATCACCGATTAAAGGAGATCTTTTTTTGATTTCATCTTCGAACCCTTGGTATGGAGATATACTAATCTATCTCCAGACTTTGAAGTGCCTCACGTCTTCTTCTCATGATGAGCGTCGACATATATTCCATCAGGAAAAGAACTATCTCATACTCAAGGACACTTTGTATCGTCGAGGTGTATATTGCATCTTTCGTCGATGCCTCATTCATGAAGAAGCGAAACTCCTGCTTAACGATTACCACAATGGAGCATGTGGCAGTCATTTTTCTAGGTTGGCAATAGCCCAAAATATTTTACAAGCCGGTTACTATTGGCCAACGTTGATCAAAGATTGCATTGAATCGGTCAAGAAGTGTCACCCATGCCAGATCTTCTGACGGAAGATGAGGGCACATCCTGCTCCCATGTTTCCTGTCATCGCAGTTGGCCCCTTCACCAAGTGGGGGATTGATTATACTACATGCCATTCCCCTTCAGCCAAGGGGCACCACTATATCATCGTAGCAGTAGACTACTTCACTAAGTGCGTTGAGGCTATGCCAATGTTCAAAGATGATGGAGAGACAACAACTATCTTCTTGTTTAATCAGATAATAGCAAGGTTCGACATCCCAGAGGAGATTGTCACTAACCATGGCAGTCACTTTCAGAAAAAATTGATGTTTGAATTAACGTCAAAGCTAGGGTTGAGGCAAGAACACTCATCACCTTATTACCCACAAGCGAATGGTCAGGTGGAATCTATGAATAAGTCTCTCAAGACCATTCTACAACAAATGATCAACTTGGCCAAGTCAAATTGGCATTTGATGTTGTACTTAGCATTGTGGGCTTACCGAACGTTTGTGAAGACTTCCACTGGTTTTTCACCTTTCCAATAGAGTGCCAGATCCTGTCTCATAAGTTGGTAGTAAAATTATTTCCATACACTTCACCGCTTGAGGAATGCTTATTATATCTCTAGAAGCTCGATGAGAAACGACGTGATGCAGCCTTGGCTAATGAGGCTCACAAGAAAAGAGTCAAGTGTCAGTATGATCTGTTTGTTCATCCTCTTATTTTCTCTGAAGGTGACCTTGTCCTGGTCTACAACCAAGATAAGCATCCCCTGGGGGTAGGCAAGTTCAAACCCATGTGGTTCGGACCTTTCATTTTGAAGGAATTTTTAAAGGAGGGTGCTTATCGTCTGGTTGACTTTGAAGGGAAAGCTTCAGTGGAGCCTAGAAATGGGCTCTACCTCAAGAAGTATTACTCATAGGTGGGTCGCCTTGGGTGAGTTCTTGTACATATGTATAGTTCTTATACATTTTAGTTTTTTTTTTGTCTTTTTGTTTTATGGACATGTTGTTTTTGATGTCATCTTTTTCACTGTGGCAGATGTCAAGTGAATCATAGGTGTTCGTTGGGTTCATGGACGGTGCTAGCCAAAACACTCAAAGGCTTTCTTCCGCACCTTGGGTGATCTTCACACCTCAAGGCCAATTGCTATCTTCTAGAGGTATCTGTTTAGGTGACGCCACAAACAATGTTGTTGAGTACAGTGCAGTAATAGAGTTACTTCGTGACACTCTATCGCATGGTATCTCTCACCTCCGGGTCTACTTAGATGCACAATTGGTTGTGTCCCAATTAAATTGGGTTTACCATGTTTATTATCCTACTCGACATCGACGATTACTTAGGGTATGTCTCTTAAAACATTGCTTTGATTACATTACGTATATCAATGTTCCTAAGAGGTTAAATCAAATGACAGATACTCTAGATAATCAAATATTAGATTGGCATATTTCACACACGTAAGAAAAAGCACACACATACAAATGTAAATACATTTGTAAGTAAATGTACCCCATAAGACAAAAAGATGTAAATATATATATATATATATATATATATATATATATATATATATATATATCACAAGTATCAGAGTACATAGGTGGGTGTAAGCACCTCAAAAAATAACGAGTCTAGTATACAATGCGGGGCTTATGCCCCCAAAAATATACAAAGAGTGCCCTCGGCACGAAAATGGTCCACCCTAAGCTAAGAACATGGCCTATTGGCGCTGCCATAGTGGACTATGACATTTTCCAAATGCCAAAATAGTTGGACCTAGGTCTACGGCACTCCAACAACATGAGGCTGCATAGATGGCGGGAGATCCTCGATCTTGGCCATGGGCACAGTACGGGTGAGTGCGGTCAGGTTCCACTCCACTCGTCTCAAAACTCTCTTAGCCTTTCCAACTAGAGGTACCCCCGTTGATGTTGTTGGTCCGACGACCACTGCGGGTACTGCCTCTAGTCATGGACAAGGCCTGCTTCACGCAGAATCAGCTGGACACACTGCTCCCACATCCAGGGATGATTTTAAGGATGGAAATTTATTTTAAAATGTAGAAACCTTGGCAAATATTACTAATCCTTCATATGCCAACTATAAATGGTTGGTGATATGTTTGTAAAAATATTCAAATTTATAAGGATTTTATAGAGTTTTTATAAAATTTTGGCGATTTTTAATGTAAAATAATTTTATCCTATATAATTTGGGTGAATCATTTTTAAAATAACGAAACTTGTTTTTGGAAAAACCATGGAAAATTAGCCCATGAGTGAAATTTAGCCCCTAAAATCATCCATGCCCACATCTTTATATAAAAAATACATAGTTGTTAGGTGATTTGGTACACATAAAAATGATATGTATAAAAAGAAACTAAAAATTAAAAAAAATTGTTAAAAAACAAACATAACTAACTCTCCTCGCTCTGCTCCGGGGGGTACAGGCATGTCAGGATCCCTGGAGAAGTTGATCCTAGCATAGGGGTAGTCCTCTATAGACAGAATCTGCCGAGACCACCAGTCGAAAAAAGTATCATCGAAGGCCTCGATGGTCCTCCCTCCCCCATGTCGTGGCAATAACGTTGCCCATCTGCACACTGCTAGGAAGGAGACCACATGCCCCCATATTGTCTCCCGTGGACTAAGATCGGGTACCCTCTCAAAGAAGAAAGAGAAAAGAATAGTCCCAAACCCGAAGTTCTTGTTGTTCCACCCACGACACTATCTGAGTTGTCTCTTCATGCACTCTAGCATGGTTGTACTCCAATTGAACACTCGTGCATTTAAGCACTGTACTGCGCAATGCATATGCACCCAAGAGGCCTGATGTAAATCCGTGGATCCAGTGATCCACCCAATAAGTAAAACTATCTCTTTCAGTGATAGGTTGGTGATTTTGTGGATCAGTACTTGGGAACCCACTTTATTTGTTCCGGCCTCACAGTGTTGCCCGATCAACTTGGCAATGTTGTGAGGCCCAGGGGGAAAATCATGAAGGTCGACTGGTTCCCCTTTCCTCGAGAGGCCAGTCAAGAATCATATTTTCTCAATCGTTGGAGTCAACAACTACCCCTCGAGCATAAAAGACTCTTCATATGGGTGCCAGTAATCCACCAAGGCATTTGGCAGCCTGGGTTGTGCCCTCATGAGTGGACACCGGAAGAATTTACACAACCCACATTGTTTTAATGCGGCGGCAATGGAGGGGTCTTCCTCGACCAGTATATCAATGTTCTCATGCTCCCTCTCTCTTCAATGAACATACATTCTGCAAAATAACAAGTTCAAAGTAGATTTAAATAATGGATTTTCAATTTTTCAATATGTTTGAGGGTGTACGCAAGCTGTGATGGGAACATATGTGTATGTATGTGGGCAAATTATTCTCTGCCCACATTCATATGTGGGTTGTTCTTATACAACCCACATACATGTAGGGTTGACCTTTTTAAGGGTGCGCGGCCCCCCAAAAAACTAAAAGAAATGCAAAAAGAGAGTATGGAAATGTAGGAGGGGCTATTTTGTACTTACTTGATCCAAGAATAAGTTCGTTTCATCCACTGAATCTCCCAGAATCAACTTCTTTAACAAGGGGGTGTTTTTTACTTTTCAGTCAATTCTCAATTTGCAATGGTGATAATGATTTTCCAGTTTTTGTTTATAGAATTTTTTGGCCCTTTTTGTCATTTTTTGACCCCCGTTATCATTTTTTCTGGCTTGAAAATCATTTAACGTGGTTCTTGAGTTTCTCATTGGATGTTACAATACACTTTACTTTTGGTTTGGAAAACTTTTTGAGAGATGGGACACTTTTAAGGTCCTTTGGTGAAAAGTCATTTTTCCAACTTTGTGCATTTAAGTTAGGATTCCACCTCGGCCACTTGTTGCACCTTGTTGTCTTTTTCTCTTTGCCATAGGATCTATCCCACCGAAATGCAACACGAAACCATCATTACTACTCTAGAAGTGTCGTAATTTTGTGGTAGAGCCTACCTTCACATGGATGCCCTAGGTAGATCCTGGTTGCATTTTGGTGTCCATGTTATCGTTAATGACTATAGGCTGGGGAGTCCTTTTAGTCTTGTCTTGATTACAAGTTTGAGCCTTCACATGTTTGATATATTATCACTCTTGGCCTCACCCTTGGGACTCCCAAAAAACGTGTCTTCTTTTAAGCCCTTTTCAGACCCTCTAAACATGAAAATATTTTTGAGCGATCTTGTTTCCCTTCACACTCGCCAAACTAAAATTTGAAGGAATGTATGTTCAGTGGTAGTTTACCCCTTTTTAGGTCTGGATAGTCAATTGTATGAATAAATGTATACTCTAGGAACTTCGGTTCACTAGAAGAGTATTCTCAGGTATAAGTTTAACCTTTTTTCGGGCCTGAGGGACTAAATTTATGAAAAAGGAATCCCTATGGAGTCCATAGTTAAGCTCTTTTTAGACTCCCTAAAATTGAAAAGATCATCGAGTGAGCTTGTTTCTTCACACTTGTTAAACCGGTCCAGAAGAACATCCATTACAGAGTCAATAGTTAAGCTCTTTTTAGACTCCTTAAAAGTGAAAAGATCGTCGAGTGACCTTGTTCTTTCACACTCGTTAATTGGTTCAGAAAACCATATACTAGCATGAGTTTACCCCTTTTCCAGCCTGTAGATTAAGGAGGAAAAAGGTACACCTCGAGAGATTTGTTTCACTGGGAGAGTTCTCTTTAGTAGATTTTATACTTTTTCGGGCTAAGAAGACTAAATCTAGAAAAAGGCAGTGAGTCCATAGTTAATCTCTTTTCAGACTCCTTAAAATTGAAAATATTGTTGAGTGATCTTGTCTATGTCACACTCATTAAAATGGTTTTGAATATACGTCTTTTTGGTGCTAGTTTATCCCTTTTTCGAGCCGACTAGACTATCTTTGTAAAAGGTGCCCCAGTGGAGTCTTATTTTATGTTTTTTCAAACTCTCTAAAAATGAAAAACCACCGAGCTTACCTTCTCTGGGCTCAAAAGAAATACATTGAAGGGGGTTTCATCATGTCTTATCAATCGCATTCGCATTCCTACGCTTTTGGCTTGATGCCTGCTCCATGTCGCTCTCAACTGAACCTCTGAAGCATGCCTTATACACAAGCCTTGTAGCACTTTGCCTCTACGTCTTGACACCTTGACCCATGGAGGAATTTACCTCGAGTTTCCTTTTCCTCCACATGTCTCCTTGCTATGAGCATTAGTGTGTTCCTTGCGCTTGGAACTAGTATTCTTGTGAAAATCATTCCTCCTTTGTAACGTAGCATTCTTTTATTCTTTTTCAAGCTCTTCAAAATATTGAAAAAGACAAAAAAATCAAATATACCCCAAAAAGAGGAAGGGAAAAGTATTTTCTTTTTATTGCAGCATAATGAGTCACCCTTGGACAAAGCACATCCTTTCATTTGTCGTCAAGCATTGGGATTTTATATGACCTTAAGAAGTTGTTCTTGTAACATAGATTTGTGTCCTCCTCTGTTTGGTTATTCTTCCAAACATATGGAGAGTTTTCATTGCCTCCTGCATCGTGAACTTATGTTGTCATGTTTCCTAAGTCTGATCATCAGTCGTGATTTTGTCCAAGGGAATTTTTACCCAACTTGAGTTGGCCCTTCTGCAGTTTGTCTCTTGGACTCATGCCCAGCCATCCCAAAAGTCCAATCAAGTCCTTGCTAGAAATTAGTGAAGTTATCTACCTGATCATCAAGATCCTTTTGCCTATTCCCCGACAGGTCGTCGAAGACCTCTAGGTAGTGAATTTGTACACTCACATTACACTCCTACCCGAGTTTGAAAATTTTGAAGTTGTTGCTTGAGCTATGAAGGCCTTATCTCTAGCCATCAGGCATTATTTGGATTCTTGAAGATGGATACTATATATGTATATCTTTGATTTTGAGATGTAGATCTGTTGTGGATTGCTCGCGGATACACTTTATATAGTTATATGACATGGATCTGCAATGTATTTGATTGGCAGCCATGATTTATTTCATCCTGAGCATCGGTATGCCCACCTCGGTGAGACAATTGCTATTTTGCAGATGGAACCTCCCGAACTCTGGTCCCAAGCTCACTTGCTTCGTATGTTGGTGAAGATTTTTAATGTATTTCGGCCATCAGATGCTCTTTTGACCTCACACATTAAGGGGCACATGTTATAACCCTAAATTGCACCATACATGCATACCTGGCATCAGGCCATATTACTTGCTATTTTTGTCAAGCCATCACTGAGTAGCTCTTCTTAAAAACACTATTTTTGAAGATGTACGCTCTCTACAGCACTACTGCCCACGTATGTACGCTAGCTGAACCACTATTTCTTAAGTACGTACGTTAGCTGCACCATTGCAACCCGCATATGCCCACAAAAGTCGCAAAAAATTAAAATTTGTAAGGAATTTGTTGAGATTACGAGTTGTTGGGTGGTTTCCCAACCAATTCATCGCCTATAGCCTGTCACCCAACCGAATAACAATCCTTTTTCCATATAAAAGGAGGTGTTGGGGTCTCATTCCAAGGAGAAACATAAGAACAGTGAAACTCTGCCCATTTCACTTTCCCCCCTTGCCCCAAGAATTTGCAGCCACATTATGAGTTTTGAGCCAGAATTTCATATTCTTTCCTTTTTCCTCATTCATAAGCCTATGCCCATTCTCTAGAGAGAAGTGTGAGAGAATAAGGATACGTGGAAGCAGTTGGAGCTTGGTGAAGAGAATCCCAGGACCGGGTTTGAGGAGCAGTCGTCGATCTCATTTTGTAAGTGACTTTATGAGATTAATATAAAGAAGTACTTTTTTCGTCCCGCCATATGATATGTTCAATCTTTATGTTTGATTTACATTTTGTTATGAAATCTAACCCACTAATTCATATATAGAATGCATGTTCGTAGTTTCTTGTTTGTCTTTTAGTGGATGTAGGTCATCCTTGGGAGGAGATTTGCAGTCGAGAAGTGATGGAGCACATAGGGATTGACATCGGATGCAGAGTTTAAGGTAAGACTATCGGATCCCTATACTTTGTACTTTATGCATGAATCTGGGGTATTGTCAGGATAGTTGTTAAAAGTAGGAGAATTTAGATGGTTAGCTCTGCCTGCACTTTAGAACCCTAGTGTATTCTGTAGGGGGGTTTTCCCACTATAGCAAGTAAGTTTATCACACTCCATATGAGGATGGAGGTGTTGACCAGTATCAGTTGATGCTAATGGTATTATCATATCGACAATATCAACCATGGTGAGTGTCATGGTTTCGCTAGATGATTCAACATCCTCGGAACGAGGTACCACCCAAGGATCAACAAACTCGAGGGTTTCACTGGTAATTGAATAAATCATATTAATTGGAGAAAAATATGTAGTGGGAGACGGTGGGGGATTGGGGAAAATCCCCATCATCAAAGTATCTCTGAACATCCCTACATCGATGTTGACAAAATACTGTGTCGTATCACCAACAATGGGTAAATTTCACCCCACATTATATCCAAGGTCTAGGTTACATAATGAAATTTGATCGATGGTAATGATTTTCCCTTGGTGAGGGAAGCGTAGAACCCTAAATATTGATAATAAAATTGTAGTCATTTCATAGAAACAAGTATGTTCAAGTAACAGATTGTACTCAAGTGGTGCATCAATGACCTCCATGACAACGGAGACAGTATTACCACCTAGATCGATGGGTAAGGCTGTGATTATTCCATGGGTTTGGAACATGTTTCCATCGAAGGATTTCAAAAGTGTGGGAGACGTATCAATCTTAGGAGAGATGAAGGATTTCCAACAAGAAATAGACACGATGCAAGTCGAGGCTCCTTCATCCACAATAGTTTTGAATATTTTTTTACCCATCATTTGTACTTTAATATGGAAGGATGCTTGATGGGAGAGTGTTATAGAATGTTTCTCCTACGGGAAAATGAAACTTCCCTTAGATTACTAGACCCCTATACCAAGACAAAAACAATACAAGTGGAAGCTAGCATCCCTTTAAACTTATCTTAACCAATTAGAATGAGAATGATAGAAAGGATATGATGAACCTGTTTCGACATTTGTCCTTATTGCTTCCAATCCCTGAGCTTGATATTCAAACTCCCTGGTGAAAATTGAGATCTGCAATGGAAAACAAAGGAAAAAAACTATCTCCTACTCTACAATATTATATAAGACAAGTTTATCTACAAAGATTAGAACAACAATAGACAAGAAAATGAAAAAATACACAATCTTGAAGGAAATAGGCCAAGTATATATTGAATGAGAACCAATAAAGAAGATACTTACAGACCATGATTGATGCTATAACAATCTATCCAAGATATCCTTGTCCAACCCTTGCATGAATTTATCAACATCAAAATGATGATACTCTGACTGATTACTTCCCCCTTTCACCTTGGAAATACCTTTAATATATAGACTTGAGAGGCAAAACCACCATGATAAATGAAGGATATGGCTGAGGATATATCTCCTTAGGGTTTGGATCTGATTCTAAGATGAAGCCATAGCATAGTGGTCAAACACAACCAACCTCATCCCAAGAGAGATGGCCCATAGAATAAGGTGGAGGATCTCCCTTTTCCCTCTAACAAGATTGGCGCTCCCCTTGGTGAGATACAGAGCGCCATTTTTCAAAAGTGGTGCTCCCTTAACATTGAAAGGGGAGCACTAGTGCTCCCTATACATGGGTAGGGGAGTGATACTCTTCTAAATTGCTAAAAAATGGTCAAATTCCTAGGTAAAAACCATGTTTCGATTGTCATATGATGGGGATTATTCTCCTAACATGATTTAGGAGTTGTGACAAGTGTTTCCATGGTGTCGATTGAGTTGTGACACTTAACAAAAGTGTATGAGACAAGTTATGACACTTTCTATGGTTAAAGTGAGAAACTTACGACACTTGCGATACTTATGATATGATTCCCAAGTGTGGAATTTTGATGTGTAACAGATGCCCCCCAAAGGGTGAGGTCTGAAGAGAAATGGATGGCCAAAACACTTTATAAATTCTTCAATGCAAGGGTGTTGGAGTGGGAGAATCTGACAGAAGATGAAAACAATCATCAAACAATATTAATATATGTTCCATTTTCGAGGCAGGAATACCTATGCTCAGAATATGATATGACTCAAAGCATGGCCGCTGATCAATACACTACGTATCCATGAGAATATTGAATAAGGATATGGCCACCAGAGATACAATTTGGATCCATACCTCCATGACATGAACTGATCGCAGCCACAAAAAATACACAGTGGAGCTACGAGATGAAAAAGTGTAGCCACAAATCAATATAATGTGGATCTATGTGAAAGTTTATATATCGATAATATTGCCAGTGTGGTGATTGTACTAATAGATTTTACATGCTCAAATGATCTCCATCATAGCCTGGGAAAATAACATAATAGAGTGAGTGCCAAACTCGGGGTATTCATACCGATCCTGATGCGATATGAATCTAGCCATGTGAATAGAGGAATTGATGTCGAACATGGTAAAAACCACTTGATTACTGGTCATTGAGGTATACCATTAAGAAGTGCGAGGGAAATCACCAATGATTACAATGACTCCCAAGGTACCCTAGTACTTTCCAGTGAATGTGAATAAATGAGTTGATGTCGAAAATTTGTGGAATCATCCAATCAGAGGTCAATCGTCCAATGAGTTGAATAAACCTACTATCAGAAGCGAGGAGGCTTTCCATTAGGGAAAGCAGATCCCAATGTACTAACTAGTTTCTAACTCTAATTCCCAGATAATGTGCTAAACTTGACAAGAACAGACTCATCGAAGGAGAGACATTATTTATCCTTCGTCATCTACACAAAACTGACGCAGGAAAGTGGTGTAATATGGTGGATCGAATGAGTATGGACTAACACATGAAATGGGAAATGGTAATATTGTAGATGGATGGACTGAAGTGAAACTTCCCTTGAACATGATGAGGCATGACAAGTGACTTGGCAGCATTGACTCGACGAGTACCAAGAACATAATGTGATAGAAATAAGAGCACTCTTCGACTGGGGAAAAAGGTATGATGACACATGGAATTGGTATGACTTAGAGACAAGCAGATTACCCAACTGTATGATGAGACACAAATAGGTTCCATGTTAAAGGGAAACAATAGTTTCCATAAAGGATTCCAACAAATTGACCCACTTCCTTCAACTTTTCCCCCATACAGATAGATGAGTACCTCTTTATTTTTTAATGAGCTTGAGGAGGATAACAATTGCTTGGTATAGCTCATCCTTTGGATGAGTCCCTCAACATATGTTTAATGAATGTGAGGAAGGAGGGGTTCAGTCCTATATGGGTCCTGGAGATTGGACTCACATAGGTCCTTTGATGCATAGTTTTACAAGTCCAAAGAAGGTAAACTCGGTGGTTTTTCACATTTAGAGAGTTTGAAAATAACTTAAAGATGACTCCATGGACGACTTTTTCATAAATTTAGTCTCCCAAGCCTAGAAAAAGTGTAAAACAATAAAGGGGAGAAATCTTCTAATCATGCTTGATTAGAGTATTCCTTTTTCGTAATTAGTCTCTCAAGGCTGAAAAGGAGATAAACTACCACTCAAAATACATGCTTTCAAATCTTTTAATGAGTGTGAAAGGAAGAAAGATCACTCGACAATATTTTCATGTTTAGGGATTCTAAAAAGAGATTAAGGAGACTCGAAAGAGTTCTTTTTTCATATAGATTTTATGAGTCTGAAAAAGAGATAAAAGTATACTCGGTAACCTATTCTCATGTTTTAACGAGCAAGAGAAAGAACAAAGACTAAGCTCGATAATTTGTTCTCATGTATTTACAAGCACAAGAAAGAACAAATACTAATCTCATTCTAGAAAAGAATACTATGTTAAGATGGGAATGACCCCCAAGTGAGGATCACTACTAGAAACATGTCTCTCTAGAGGTATTTTTCCTCTAGATTTTTCTATAGAAGCTAGTGGCTTCAATCCAACCTGATTTCCAGAGGATGGAGACTTGCTCCTCAAGCATCATTTCCTCTCGAGATTCTTCTTCTTTCCTTGTTTAGGCGTCTGGTTACTAATAGGAACATTTTCACTAAGTGGAGGAAAATAATGCTCAAGTACTTGATCCAGAGTGAGACTCGATTTGGATGGATGGGGGTATATTTCATTTTTTAACGAGATTGAAAGAGACAATGAACTATGCTTGTTAGCATCTGTTTCATTTTTTATTATCTTGACAAAAGAAAAGAACTACGCTCACCGAGACTAGGTACTACCAAAGGATCAGACAATTCTAAGGATTGTCACACATGAGTCGAAATCATATTTAACATGGTAACCTATGTGGTGGTAGGAGCAGGAAAAGGAAAATCCCTGATGGGTGAGGAATCCTTAAGAAGACCTACTTCTACACTCTCAGAACTATTTTTTCTTAGAAAAGGAACATTATTTTCTACAACATTGTGGAGATATGGAGTTGTATAGTCAAGTTGGTCAACAGTGATAATTTTTCCTTGATGGGGAAATAAAAAGATACGAAACACCAAAGATGAGACAACATTCATCGCATAGAACCAACTACGACCAAGTAAAAAATTGTAATCCAGGAATGCATCAACTACTTCGATATCGACCAAAATAGTATTACCCTTCAATGTCACAACGAAAGATTGCAAGTGTCCGTGAGGTTGGAAAACACGTCCATCAAACTCTTTCAAGGTGGTAGGAGATGGAGTATGTTTAGGAGAACCAAGTGCTCTCCAAAAAGGCAAATACTTGACACAGGTGG
>JASDQU010013621.1:97224-108983 GCA_032191745.1 Picea mariana | reverse complement strand
TTATCCAGCAAAATGAAGGGATACAACCTACAGCAAAACCCGTTGTAACTTCCTCTTCTTTCTCTCACAGTCTCCTCTCTCTGAATACAATATTCACCATCAACCATAGCCGCGATACATTTCCCTCATAAAAGAGGGTTGCCTTCTAGGGCAAAAAACCCTAACATAATCTCTACCATTAGATCTGTGACCTTATAATGAACGGTCCAGATTTACAATGAAATTACAATATACTTTTACAAGGTAATTTTTGCTTCGAGGGCTTCGCCCCCGAACCCCCGCTGGGGGCCCGCTTGCCCCCAGACCCCCCAGCCGGGGGGATAGGCCCCCTGGACCCTGGAGAGGGGGTGCCCCCCCTCTACACTCCCCCACGTGGAAGAGTGTACATACTTATGGGGTGTAAATATTTCATGGGGTATAAACACAGCTAAAAGCAAGGACCTCTGAATTAGGAAGATAATCAGGCTCCACAACCAACAAAATGAAGAAAGAGAATTATCCAAAATATCACAAATAGCTCAAATAGACATAGTGCAAATAGAAAAATGGCTAATTAAACCGAGTATAATGTTATGCTCTATCAATGCCAAAGATCAACAAGTGGAAGGAAAGCTTCCGCTATTGATGAAAGACAGCTATATTTTTGAGGCAAATAATCAAGCAGAGCCATCTAAGTTGATATCACAACTGGTGGAGAAGTGCGTTATTTGCAAGGAGCATGCGAAGAGGCAGGTTTTGGGTACTAGATGAGAACAAAGATAAAGAAACGAAACATTTTGACTCCTTTGATTGTAACCGAAAACCTCTGGAACTATTGAGATTCCAGCGTATCAAAATTTGTATAAATATACATTTTGAAGAAAGAAAAAAGGGCTAGACCTTTTTGATTAACTGTAATATAGACTGTCTCTTTTGGAGAATTAATACTAATCAATTCATAGATTCCTAATTCCATCACTACTATGTTATGAGTTTGTTCTCTCTATTATTTCATATTCATTTTTATTTCACTTATATATATCTGATGAATGTCGCATTGCAATTTAGTAAAACTTCTACTGCAGTGATTAATATTTAGCTATCTATTGTTTAAAGTTTTTCCTCTGTATCGACTACTAGCAGGTACAAGACCTGTGAATTTTTAGGTTGTCATATTTCATGCTTCATCGGATCATTTCTTATCTTATTTTCTTCCTCTATTTACAGAGTGAGATTCTCCCTCAATAGGAGCCTTATTCTATAGACAGCTTAATGTTTTCCCCATAATTCATACACCATATATTTCAAATACAACACAGCTATGGAAAAAGGCCTTTGGTTTTCATTTTGCTTTTAATATTGATTTCTAAAGTTCTCTTTTATAAAATCAAATTGTTACAGCATAAAAACTTTCAGATTACTTCAAATTTTTCTATTCCTCTATGACTGTCCCTGTTGTAAGACAATGCAATATTGAACCTGGCTTGATAGATCAAACCCATATCGCTTTAAATATTTTTGATACCATACTTAAAATGTCTAACACCCGGGCAGAAATTGAATGTTCATGGGCTGCAATTGAAAGGGATATAAACATCTAGGAACAGTTGGAAGCCAGACAACGACAACCTAGAAATAAACCCTAGCTTCCTTTCCCGAAGATATACCCTCCTCCCTTTTTACATCTTACTAAATTTTGGATGCCTAGACACTGTAATTTTTTAAAGCCTTAAGTACGGACTCTCGAACAACATCTTTTTGGCGCTGTTGCAGGGGATGAAGTTACGAAACCTTTTCCCTGGGAAGAACGACATATTTTCAAGTTTCACCCTTTGATAGTGAACAAAGAGTGAGCACTTTCTAAAGGATTTTCTTATCTTTCACTTAGCAACTCTACGTATAAGTAAGCTGGCATCCGGTCGAAGGAATACCAGACAAAACCCAGAGAACAAGAATACCATGCCTGTTTCAGATCCCAAAAAAATATTAAAAGCTAGAGGTTCTCTTAATCCAACTACTACAGTCTATCAGCTTAAACACCCGCAGCCCAAGACCAAAGGTTCTTGTGAACCTTCAACTTCGCATAGTACACCTCCCGAAAACATCAATTCATTTTTATTTAGCTCTGTGGTTAAAAGTGAAATCCTTCCGAAAACCTTTGTCGAACACAAAGGTAAAAACCTGGCAGTAAATTTAACAACAGTTGATATCCCGCCGATTCTCCTTTTAGACCTCTCGACCTCACCAAGTCTCGAAGAGTATACTATATACTAAAATCTTACACCCGGGGGATCCCCTGATTACAGCTCCTACAAATCCGAAGAGCCAAGTCCTCGCATATCCAATTATCCGTCTTTGGCCTTCTCGTCTCACGAAGAAGCTAAAGATTCTCTTTTAGTGTTCCAGAACCCTCTGTACAATACACCGTTTCCTTATCCAGTAATACCAATGGCAGTCAGAGGAGGAGCAGGTGGAGGGGTTTTTGGAGGTGGAGGAGTTTTAGGAGGTGGTGGGGCTCCAGGAAGCCAAGGGCCTCTCCCTCCTCCTAGAGTTTTCACTAAGGTAGCTGCAAGATATGCGCCTTTGGTTCTACCTGTTCCTCTTCATGACCTTCCTGAAAATTATATAAAAAATTTACCAAAATTTACAGGGAAGGGGACTTAACTGCAACCGAACATATAAATTTCTTCGATCAATTCATTGATATTCTAGGTTTGGAACACGAAGACGTGTATTCGAGGATTTTTGTCCAAAATTTGGAAGGACAGGTATGAACCTGGTTTCAAAGCTTACCCGCAGGGTCTATTCTATCTTACGATGCCTTTCTTAGACAATGGGGTGAGAGAAAAGACCACTTATATTATCTAACCGAGTTCAGATCTTTAAAGAAAAGGAATTCAGAAACAGTTATGGAATTTATCCAAAGATTTAATAAACTGTATAATAAAATCCCAGCCGAAGTCAAACCCTCATAACCTGCAGCCAAGGTAACCTTCACAGGAGCTTTCAAACCTGACTTCGCCCTTTTCTTAAGAGAAAGGCGGGGGGCTACCTTAACCCGAATGCAGGATGATGCTGTAGAAATTGAGTCCAACATGATGGCCTTTGGTAATTTGAAATCTAGGACAGAAATGGGGAACAGAGAAACTAGATGTTTTAGGGAACAAGCGGGACCCTCAGGATCTAATAGATCTACAGACGACAAAATGGATGATATGGCTAGGGTAATTAAAGAGTTGTCGAATAAGATTTCCAAAATGGATCTAGACCAATCCAAGAGTGATCCTTTCGTTAAAAGAGAATTCAGAAGAAACCCCAACCCTCAAAATCAACAAAGGCAGACTAAAAATGAAGATCAGAAAATTCAAACCCCTTTAAAAAATGAAAATTTTATAGGAGGAAATTATCTGGAAGACTTCGAAGGTCTGGAAGATGTGACAAATTTGAGTGATGACTTCACTCAACCTTATATAACTATAGAAGATTATGAGAAGTTTTTAAGCACACAACAACCCTCAGATGCAGATGATGACATAAACAACACAGATGTCACAGACCATCAAGAAGTAACTGATTCAATAATGGTTGAAGTCCAACCTAGGTATAACCTGAGGTCAAAAAACAAGTCCGCATTGATTTCTCAACCCAGGAAAATTCTCCCTAGAGGTGAAGTATATGTACCCACCCCAAAGGAGACTGAAACATCTAAAGGGACTAACTTATTGGATCCAAAGACGAAGGAGGTTGAGACCCAAACAAAGGAGATCAAGATGACCGATACACAAACACCAGTAAGTAAGATCACGAGTAATAAATCATCTCAGACAAATAAGTTAGAGAAGAAAGATCTCGAGGTTTTAACCAGAGAAACGGACAAAGGCGGTGGTGGTTTTAGTGTCGAAAATGAAATAAATAGGATCAAAATATCGATTCCGCTGGTTGAATTAGCAAAAAACCCTGCATATCGAAAACAGATAACCAAGGTGATAGGTTGTTTGGACCAAGAAAGTCAATCAGACAAAATAAATTTGGAAGATGACAAGCCAAATATCACTTTCGATTCACATTTCGAAGGCGCCAAAGACACCGTTGCCCCTTTCTATATCACCCTAAATGTGCATGATCAACTATTGCATAACTGCATGCTAGATTCTAGAGCTTCACATAATGTGATGCCCAAAGCTATTATGGATAGACTAGGCCTCGAGATCACCCGACCTTATGGAGATATCTACTCCTTTGATTCAAGAAGAGTCAAGTGCTTAGGTATGATAAAAGATTTAGTCGTCACCCTTGCACAGGTCCCAGTCAAAAGCGTTATGATGGATATAGTTATTGCTGATATCCCCCCAAAATATGGATTAATGTTATCAAGGTCGTGGGGAGACAAACTTGGGGGATCCCTCCAACTGGACATGAATTATGCCACAATTCTTGTATTTGGTGGGCAACTTACTAGGTTATACAGGGAAACGAGGCTAGCCTATACCGTGAGCGATCCTCAGAATCCTAACATTTTTCCTGTTTACATTGTCGATCAAGATCTAGGAAATTGTATTTTGTCTTTTGATGATGGTATAGATAGTTGCATAGAAGAAAACTACATAGATGAGAAAGATTTCGAAAATATGCATAGTATAGGGATCTGGAAAATGTTTTTTGATGGTGCTCTGTCATGTGAAGGAGCCAGTGCAGGAGTACTTTTTGTGGCACCTGAAAATAAGTTTGTCGTCCCTTTCTCTTAAAGGCTTCAATGGGATATAGACTGCACTAACAATGTATGTGAATATGAAGCCTTAGTATTAGGATTGGAAGCTGCCAAGAAACTGAACATAAAGAACCTGGAAGTATATGGAGACGTTGAATTGATATTCAAACAGATAAATCGAAAATACCAGGCCAAACACCCGAGATTGAAAGCGTATAGAAATTGTGCCTGGGATCTAATGGAAAATTTCTTCTCATCTGTAAATATCCACTTCATACCATGCGCCGAAAATTTGCAGGCCGATTCGTTAGCCAAGGCAGCCTCGACTTTCACTCCCCCCACAGATTTTAAATTAAAATACCATATAGAGGTAAGGCATAGACCATCCATCCCGAACAACATACAATACTGGCATGTTTTCGAGGATGACGAACAGATCAGAAAGTTCCTCGAAGCAGTGGGTGATTTTTCTGAAACTCACATCGATCAAGAGAATCAAAATGATCACATGTGGATCATGCAAGAAGGAGAAGACCCTCAGGAGTTCCGAGAAAAAATTGCCAACCATCGCATGTTAGTTTTAAAAAATAATCAGATTCCAAAGGGACTAATCCCTCTGGAGAGACTTTTCGATCAAAATGACATGCCTTTAAAATCTACTCATCAACCCCAACCAGAAGAGGTTGAAGATTGTGATATAGAGACAAAAGAAGAACCCAAGATGGTGAAAATATTAAAGTATCTTCCTCTGAGGTGAAAAATAAGTATAAAGATTTGCTTGCACGATATAAAGATGTTTTCTCTTGGTCTTACGAAGAGCTTAAGACTTACAACACTATCGTGATCGAACACAAGATACCTCTGAAGCCTGGTATCAAACCCTTTAGGCAAAATCTTAGACAAATCAACCCTATTTTATTACTCGTAGTCAAAAGAGAAGTCAAGAAGCTTTTAGACACGAAAATAATAGTACCTGAGATACTTCGATTGGGTGGCAAACCTGGTTCCGGTTAGGAAAAAGAGTGGAGAGATTAGACTGTGTGTTGATTTCAGAAATTTAAATAAATCTTCCCTAAAAGAAAACTATCCTTTACCTAAAATGGATCACATCTTAGAAAAGGTAGTGGAGCAAATAGGATGTCTATGATCGACGGTTTCTCTAGGTACAATCAAATTGTTGTAAACAAACAAGATAAAGAAAAAACATCTTTCACTACACCCTGGGGTACATTCATGTATGATAAAATGCCTTTTGGTCTAATGAATGCAGGTGCCACTTTCTAGTGTGTTATGGATATCACTTTCGTCGATGAAAGAGACAAGTTTGTAGTTATCTACCTCGATGATCTAACCGTTTTTTCTAAGTTTGACGAAGATCATTTAATACATCTCAAACGGACTTTCAAAAAATGCCGTAGGTTCGGTTTGTCTTTAAATCCTAAAAAGTCTCACTTTGCCATGTAAGAAGGTAAACTCCTGGGTCATATTGTGTCCCGAGATGGAATTAAAATTGATCCCAGTAGGGTTCAAGCTATAGACACAATAAATATTCCTAGAAATGTAAAGGAAATCCAGTCATTCTTAGGAAAGATAAATTTTTTGAGAAGGTTTATTCCAAACTTCACTAAAATTGTGAAATTAATCACAGGTATGTTAAAGAAAAACAACGAGGTAAAATGGACAACAGAGGCCAAAGAATCGTTTGCACATATCAAGAGGGTTATAAGTGAGGCACCTGTACTGGCAAACCCCAACTATCTAAAGGATTTTCTCATTTTTTCATTTTCTTCCGAGCACACCATTGTCACGGTGCTCCTCCAGAAAAATGATGAAGGTTTTGAACAAGCGATAGCCTTTTTCAGCAAAAGTCTCAGAGACGTGGAACTGAAATACGATATAATGGAAAAACAAGTATATGCTATGGTAAAGGCATTAAAGGATTTTAGGACTTATGTATTGCATTCCAATATAATCACGTATGTACCTACTAGCTCTGTAAAAGACATTTTAGTGCAGCCTAACAATGATGGTAGGAGGGGACGGTGGCTCGCAAAAATTCAAGAATTTGATCTGGAAATAAAGCCGACGAAGATGGTGAAGGGTCAAGGTTTGGCTAAAATCTTAGTTGAATCCAATTTTAGAGCCCTCGGCATAAATAACATACATGGATGTGGAGAATATGAAGATATGAACGAGCTCTACGAGCAAACAAATGAAGTCAGAATCGAAGAGAAATTTACATCCTTTGACTTGTACAAAAACATAGTATCCTACCTACTGACTTTGAAGTGCCCAAGTGATTTATCACCATCCAAATCCAGAATGCTAAAACTACATGCGGTCAAATACTGTATATCTTAGGGTAAATTGTTTTGGAAGGACCCACTTGGCTTCCTGTTGGTTTGTTTGGTTGAATCTGAAACAAAGGGGCTCGTAAGCAAATTCCACGAAGGAGTGTGTGGGGGACATCATGCTTGGAGAGCGACAACTTATAAAATCCTACGGGCAAGGTATTATTGGCCTAAACTTTTCTCGGATGTAAATGCCAAAGTCAGGGCTTGCGACCCTTGCCAATTGTTCGCAGGCAAGCATAAACTCCCTACATTACCTTTAGTTCCAGTCAAAACAGAGGCTCCTTTTCAACAGTGGGGACTGGATTTTATAGGCAAAATTAACCCCCATTCCAGCGCTCAACACAAATGGATCCTAACCACCACAGATTACTTTACTAAATGGGTAGAGGATATTCCTACCAAGAGGGCTACAGATTCAATGGTAATAGATTTCCTAGAAGAAAATATTTTATCTAGATTCAGCTGCCCCCGAAAGATAGTAATAGATAATGCTCAGGCTTTTAAATCTATGGCTATGATCAGTTTTTGCCAAAAATACAATATTGTACTCAGCCATTCTACGACATATTATTCCCAAGGAAATGGACTGGATGAGTCTTCAAACAAGAGTCTGATCAACATAATTAAGAAAGTGTTGAACGAGAACAAGAGATCATGGCATGTACATTTAAAATACGCACTATGGGAAAATCGGATTGGCACAAAAAAATCCATCAGCATTTCTCCTTTCCAGATGGTATACAGGACTGGCATGGTATTACCTATAAACTTGGCACTTCCCGTAATGAAACTATGGCAAGATGAGAAAGAAGAACCAAACCACATCACAAGGAGAATAAATCAGCTGATCGAATTACAACAGCAGAGGGTCGAGGTGGATGAAATATTGAAAAAATATCAAGACAACATGAAAACGTTATTTGACCGTAAGGCAAAAGACAGAGAGTTTCTTCCAGGTGATTTGGTCTTAAGATGGGATGCTAGGAAGGAAGATTCGGCGAAACACAGTAAATTCGATCATATTTGGTATGGACCATTTAGAGTCGCAACTTCCAAAGGGAAAAATTCATTTTTATTAGAAAATTTGGATGGTAAAATCTTCAACGCCCCTGTCAACGAGCGTTATCTAAAACACTACATGACATAATTAGTTCTCCTAGGTTTTTCATTGTATATATCGATTTGTATTTGCTTTCTATTTCATGATTCCCTTGAGGTAAGCTTTCAATTTTTATTAATTAGGTCAATATAAATAGAGATACACGGTTTTCAAATACATTTAATTTTTTTAAAGGGACACTCTTTGTGTTTACAGGATTTCGGTTTGCAAACTAAATGAACAAATGGAGAAAACAAAAGGTCATGTATCGGAGATTTGCATTCGCCAAAAACAGGTGACAGAAAAGGTTTTCGGTTATTTTAAAAATGGTAAGGTAAAGGTACGAACTCCTGAAAATTATGTTCCTTAAGAAAGCAGAGATCTCCAAAACATCATAAAGGTCTCATAAATCTAATGTTTTTACTTAATTGATTATTAAAAAGTACAGCTACTTGCTCTGGATCCTAATAATTTTAACTTAAAACACAGATAGGTGGTAGTTAAAACAAACAGAAAATTGAAGCATCTTTAGGGAAGGGTTTTCAAAAAAGCGGTTTTAATTTTTTACCCCTGCTCCTCAGCATACAAACATTTGTCCGCCACCTTTCTTTCGGTCTTCAATTTTGTCTTCTTAAAATTCCAAATGTCTTTTCGGATTTATATACATAAGGAAAAGGGATTATGTTTAAACTTTGAAATATGTAAGTGTGTTTTGGAAAGAAGGCTGGTCTTCACACTCCTCGGTCTCTTACTAAACAAGTTATGCGTAGGTGGATCCTGACATTTCTAGGTTTTTCAACAGTTTTGAAGGATTAAGGCTTACTCGAAGGAAAACCCTCAGAAAAATGTTTCCCCTTTTTCTCCCTGTGGACCAAGGTGTTGTGAAAGTCAAAAGAAGGTTGGCACCGAGTAATCAAAGTAAGTTGACAGACCTACATTGCAAAATATTACACAGTTATCACCCCTCATCCAATTTGATTGCCCCCACTTCGTATTCTAAAAAGAAAATTATAAGACTGATGATGAAAGGAAAGTCTTATATAATTGTACATCTAGTCTGAAGAGACGATGAAAGGAAATTCATAAATGATTGCCCTCGTCTCAGCATTTAAATGCATAAATACATTTCGAAGTGGTGAAAGGAAATTCAGCAAAAAAGGGGCAGATAACTTCACCGGGGTACTGAACAGGCCCGCTGACAGTAAAGCAATATTTGAGATATCTGTAAGGTTGTTATACATGAATTTCACTCAGCTCTGGTTATCAACTTTCTCGAGATTGGATCCCCATCCTAAGTCCAAACGGGACTTCCCGATTAAAAAAAATAAAAAATAAAAAAAAATGCAATGAATTTCATTGGGTGTAAGCCAAAAATTGCAAGATCTGTTGGATTTCCTAGAACTGTTTTGATTTGTCTTAATGCAAACCTAAAATCAATAAAGAGAAAGAGAAAGTCGTGAAAGGGACTGTAGCTGAGTGAGAAATATATTTGAGTATTGAAAAGTCTTACAGCAGTAAAAGACAAAAATATTTTCTTCCCTCCGTTTATCTTTTCCCTAAAGCAAGTTTCACAGAAGTGAAACAAGTGACTCCATTTACCCAATACAGGCACGTGGTCTACTATTCTTCCTGCCTCACAGGGAAATGGGATCCCTAGTTGGAGCCTATGTTGGAGTCGCCTTTTTCTTTTGGTTCAAATCTTTTTTTAAAAGTCAAATGTCGATTTTTAAGTTCTTTTTCGCTTCGTGACATTCACCTACTAAAAATCTCAGTAGTCTCGTCATGCAAAATAACGGGGGATGTGATGTTTCATAAGTTACCATTTTTTATCGTTAAACGAAGGCTGTTGTTTTTTGTACCTTGGAATATCGCTCTTCGGGAGTTACAAATCACAAGATTTACAAACCCCGATGTGCGAGGTCGCGAAAAGTTTTAAAAAAGTTTACCTCAGGTGAAAGCGAAGAGTAAGGCCATGTAAACCCCAGTCAAGTGCTGTCGGGATTTCACGTCTCGGTGTTCACTCTCTCCTAAAACATTACCTCTAAAACTTCGAAAGACGAAGCCAAGAAACTTTAACCTAAGTAACCCAGGTTAGATTCAGGTTTGTTTAGTTTTGACCATGATTTAAGTTTCTCAGGATTTCGCGACTCACCATACTTTCCTCCGGGGAACTATACCTTTGAAGTCGCGATATAAATTAAAGCATAATTAATTAAAACACTTAGTCCTAGTTACATCCTCGCTTAATTAAATCTAATCATCGCAATTTCGGGTTTTAGAGGCTCAAAAGGTTAGAGTTAAAAGCCCCGATACGGCGAACGCCGAAATGTTGATTTAAATCCTGATTAAGGAAGCCAAGCCAACATAATCAATGTTTAATGCAAATAATAACAGTGCACAGTTTACGAGGTATTTTCAAATGTTCCTGGCACCAGCTTGTGCTACGAACCGTCGAAATTTATGACATTAATTGGAAATAAGGCGAAACGACAAAGTAAGGATATGGTTTTTATTGCCAAAATCTCTATCTAAATATGATTGGATCGTTTTGTTCGTAAGGACATCGATATGTTAAATGTTCGAAGATATAGATCTTTTGCTTCCTATTTTATTCATAAAGTTCATTTCTATCCTGCACAGAGAAGTCTTTCTCAGTAAGCTAACTTCTATATGTATACACATTTTTATTGCAGAAGAGCTAAGTTACAATCCCCTGTCATGGCCCCGCAAAAAGCATCCAAGGCAAGCGCTGAGGTTTCAGAGCAAGGTTCTAATAATGTTTTGGATAATTCACCTCGGAGCGTTGATTCTGTACGGACTTGGTCATACGTTTCAGAGGTTTTGCAATCAGATATGGTGAACTGTTCAGACGATTCCAATGACAACGAGAAAGACAACTTGACTACCAAATACAAGATCGTTGTCTAGGCAAAGATGCACAAAGTAGTGGCCAGGCCACGCCTTCTTCCTTCCTATGACATGATCCGATGGGTGCTAGATCATGTAGACATCCCTACCAGAACCATCATCAACGAGCAAAAAGTCATTGTTGGGACCTTTAGACCAGAAAAAATATAGGCGATGTACAAGTTACCACCCACGTCAGACTTCACATACAATGCAGAGTTTCTAGAGGGTTTCAAACAGAAGGAATGCGAGCAATACGCGAAAATTTTATCTAATTTGATCAAGGATTGGGTCTCACACCCAACGAAGTTTATGGCAGACAACAATGGGATTTATTCCATATCTTCTTTGGAACCACGGTTCAAATACGTAGCGATGATGACCTGTAGATTGTACGGAAGGGAATACACCATGCATTTTTTTCTCCCATGGGTGCCCTTGATATACTCAGTAGCAGAAGGCTCTTCTTTCAACTGGGCCAAAATGTTATCAGATAGCCTAACCAGTTAAATTACAGAATATCATACGTAGAAAGAGAGCGGGAAAGCTGCTTCATTTTTTATGTCTGCATATCTCATGGACACAGTATGTTCCATGATGCTTTTTCCCTTGATGAATTGGAGTTGGGCTCCATCGGATGTTGAGACCATCCATGTATACCATTCTAAGCTTTGGGAGGACAAGGCTTTGGATTTCGTATACGAAATCTTCA